>CABFOV010004547.1:17641-51380 GCA_902141375.1 Timema poppense | reverse complement strand
ATAACATAATATGGTGATGTACTGTATTTTGTCAGAATTTAAAATCTGCTTGAAAATTATTTTTAATCATAATGTATGTTAAAATGAGCTTATCTTATAGTCATTCAATGAGGCCACCTATCACTTTTAATTTTAGGCATTTAATTTTAATACTAAAACTTTACTGTTATTTCCTAAAATAACAGTTCATAATTCTAAGATACACATTGTTCTGGACTTTCTATTATATTATATTGTACACATTTTTCTGGAATTTCTAATATATTTATATTGCTACGATAAACAAATTGATGTATTTATTTAAATTTTAAGGCTTTATTAGTGTAAGTTTATTTATATTTTAAAGCTTTATTAGTGTAGGTTAACTTAAATAAAAATACTCAAGTGGTTTGTAAAATAATAATAATAATAATAATAATAATAATAATAATAATAATAATAATATTGCTTGCATTACCAAAACATGTTTTAATTAAGTTAAAAATAACTATCTGTACATGGAAATCAAACTTAAGTCCTTTGGCATTGCACGCCGATCCTTTACCTTTGGGATATCGTGGTTCTTATCAGCTATAAGTATTTTCTCCTTTGTTCAAGTACCCATGTGGATCTCTACTAAATAAAATAATTAATTAATTATTAGCATATAAGGTTAAAGTGTTACTTTTAGTTTATTTCCGACACTTTATTTCAGTTGGTAGCAAAGGATCTTGGGCTCAAATCATGACATGGCCGAAAAATTGATATTTGGAGTTTTCCCCCTTATCCTCCCTATTATGAGAAATTGACGAGATGATTTGTCTATTATAAAATCAAGCAAGCTGGAAAGTTATGTGTGAATATGATCAGTTAGTTTATAATTTTTACTTTCCCATCACAAAGCATTGCCTATTTGGGATATACACAATCAAACTAACGGGTTTTGGTAGAGGAGAGTAAAGTTCTATAGTAAATGTATCAACGTTTGAGTGCAGGGATGGTTGGAAACTATTTAAAGGGAAACAAATCCTAGCTACTCCAAGCCTGGATTCGAACCCCAAACCCCTCGTCATCAGAAAATCATAATAAACTATCTTGACATTTAGAACGTGTGCTCACTGGCATGGGTATTTGGTTTAGAACGTGCACGTTTCATTCCTCTGATAAAAAAAACTTTTGGTTTCTGTATTTGATTGTGTTTCTGTGAAAGGGTAGGCTAGCTCCTCTTGATGAGTTACGCCTTTCTCCCTCTTGGTAGAAACAACACAACACTTGTGGTCAAAGCAGGAATGTGCGTAGCAGCAAGTTATGCCCCTATACCCCCCCTCCCCCTTTCACCATCAACGTGGCAGTAATGGGCGAGACGGAGGAGAAGGGGAACTTTGTGGTATAACTTCCAACAACACTTAAATTAAAATACAACAAATTTAAGTACAATTTAGACAGATACATATTTGAACGTTTTTTTTAATCCAAGTTGCATTATGTTGTGCACTTGAACATTATTATTGTACTAATTTATGCCCACATATTAACCATTTACATGGCTATAAGCATTTCCTCGCACAACCAAGCTGGGTTCTCATATATATAAACGAAACTAGAGATTTAATTACATAAGTGGAAGTTCTATACACATTTGAAACAAAACGTTTTACAGGACGAAGCACTACAAGATACATATTTTACTATAGAAAATTGAATTATCATTGGGGTTTTTAAATTTTAATATTGCTAAGATTCATACTGGTTGGCATGCGGCTTAAGTTTTTAGCTCATTTAGTCTGGTTTGTCAGTGATGGGGAAAACCGGGTTTGAATCCCAGATGTATATATTGAGAGTAGTTTATCCTAATTTATTTCCCACTACACCTTCACGCAAATGTTATTAAATATAATCTAAATTTTTATATCTACAATATCCCTACTAGTTTAGAATAATATATATGTATATTAAATATTACAAACTAATAAATATATATATATTAATTATTCCAATATATATATATATGTGTGTGTGGATCTCAAATAGGTAGTGAAACACGGGGCAGAAAATTAAAACTTTCTTAAGAACAGTAGTTTGAAAATAGTTTAAGTATTTTGTAAGTGAACCAATTATCACCAGTTATTTGGGCAATCCACAATTTACAGTAATGAGTTAGAGGTTTGTAAGGTATTATTAAACAAAAATGCATCCGAATTGGTGAAGAAGGAAAATAGAAAGTCGTTTACGGAAACAAAACGCATTACAGCCAGACAGGATTGGATTCCTCACCTCCCAGTCACCAGAAAAAACAGACCAGACAAGATTAAATCTCTTTAACCCGCATGGTAACCTATGCAGGGCTTAGCAACCTGTGGCCGGCTGGCCACATGTGGCTCTTCTCTACAAGGTTCAATAAATGTTAATTTTTAAACAAAAATACACGTTTTGGTAAACAGAAAAAATCCGTGCATCTGGTTATATCTATTCCACCAAAAACAAAATAATTAGTAAAGGACTTAGCCATCGGCAGTTCAAAGAAATTTTTCGTGATGTAGATTGCCAATATTCTAACTTTCTTCTGCATAATAAAGTACGTTGGCTTTCAATAGGTGAGGTGCTCTAACAATTTGCATCTTGATTTACTGAAATAAAAAGGTTTCTAAGCGATAACGGCCCTGCATTATCCCGAATTGTGTGATGATCTTTCGCTTTGGAGATGTTATTTTATGGTATAAACACGCACACGTAAAAAAAAACTCGATGTGAAGAAACAAGGGCAAGAAAATATAACATTTTCTATTTTAGAAGTTATTTCTTTTGTTCCACATGAACTTGCAAAGTAAAAACTTAACTCACTTCACGCAACTGAAGAAATATCAAGAACACACACATTTTGCCATTAATTACGAACTTTTCGCAGATGCAGTAAAAAAATGAGTAACTCATTCAAAAAACTATTTGAGGATTTCAGAGATTATAAAGCTACTCTTTCGTTTTTAATAAAGTCATTGGAATCAGAAATATACATTCTTAATTTTTCAGCATTAGCTAACATTGTAAACAAGCTCATTTTGAGCTACAGTTATTGGATCTCAAATTAAAAGAGTTGTAGAGTAATAAATTTAAGACCCTAGATGCAGTTCTGGAAAGTCTCGAAATCTAGAAAGGCTGTATCTGCCCAATATAAATGGATTGCGTTATCAAGCTTACAACGGCGGTATCAAGTGATATTCGACACTTAGAACAGCATGCCAAAGTCGTATTGCCTGTTAAAAATATACACACTGGGAATTTTGACCATCTTTAGATTAACATTTATTGTGAGCAAACATTCTACATTATGAACTTGGTCAAAAGTAAATTAAGGTGCAGTATTCATTACAAGAGTCTTGAATCAGGTCTAAAACTAAAAATTACTAACTACGCACCATGTACAGTAGCCCCATGGCTTCTTTGGTGCTGACTGACAGCTTAGAAAAGTTACTAGACCAAATTATTTATCCCTACGCCGAACCTTATGATCTGCAAAAACACGTGTTTAGCGGCTGTCACTACTGACAGTCAAGATTTATGTATATACCTAAATGTTGACTGTCAGAAGTCAGCTGCGAGCTGTCAGTCAGCACTATTATATAACGAAATGCAGGGTCAGATTTCACAATAGTTTGCTTTTATTGTGTCACAAAAATCCAAAGCTAGAGCTAAAATTAAAAACAAGTGCGTACGTACCTACCTACATAGTATAAAAATTCTAATGAACGCTGTTTGTGTATGATTAAACTTAAATAAAAGGAATTGATTCTTTAACAAATGCATGTTTTAATAACACTTATCAATCAAATAAGTCAAATGCATGAGTGGCTCATTGAGTGTCACAAATGTTCTAAAATGCAAAACGTGGCTCTTTGTCCAAATAAGGTTGCCGACCTCTGACCAATGCAATACTGCATTTAGTAGCTTTAGCTTTATTAGCAGCGCACCTAGGCTATGGGACTGCAATCGAAGTACTTACCCCTCCCACCCCCTCTAAAAATATAAAATATTTCAATAAAAGCTTGAATCATATAATGTTAAGAGTAGACTCACGACTTTATAGATTAAAAGTGCCCTAAAAACGACTTATAAAGTAAAAGTATATAATAAACAACTTCGATCATTATTTGTTCCCGTCCCTCCCCACATACTCCTATATCTCTAAGATATATAATATATAGAATCTACATTCTACCGAATTTTGAAGAACATTTTATAAAACATTCTGAAATAATTAAAAGTAAGGAGCATTAATGCAAGTTATTATGATAAGGCTTTGATAGTATAATAAATTAGATTTATTATCTATTAAATTTAAAATATATATGAAAATCATAAAAGCATACGAAAATTAATAAATTTGAAATATTAAACAGATCAGGAGAAAAATATGGAACAGCTAAAATGACATAAACACTTAAATATATAAAGACAATTAATGAGTTTTAACAATAAGTGGGAATTTATAATCGATATTTTATGAAGATATTAAACTACAAAATGATATCACACAGAAATGAAGATTATAAATATATTAAAATTATCTTATTAGATTGTAAAGGATATGCCTATATGAGACAATAAAGTTTTCTAGATCAGAATTTGTTGATTTTATAACATATATATATATATTAATAAAACCATGGAAAATATTAATAACAAAATTACTTGGATTATAAAACAATTAATTATAAATTAAGTCAACATAAATAAGTTTAAACAGCAGTGATAGGAGACATTTTATATACATTTAAGATTTAAGATATTTAGAAAAATATTTTATAACCCATGTAATTTAAAAGCCAAAGATTTAACAGGTAAGGAATATCATCCCTTGCTCCTTGTGATCGAGATATTTGATTACTAACTATACTGGATATCATTTCAGAGGCGACTTGATGGTCAATTTTGGGAAACAATGTTTCATTCTCTCATTTATGTGTGGTCAATTTACCCTCAAATGTAAGACAATTTTCACAACGCTGGTTAGTCAAGGTTTCCAGTAGTTCCTTCTCACCCCAGCAAACCACCTTCCGACATAACTGAGAGCTAGGATATCTGGCAACAGCTAACTGAGAGAAAACGAATATAAAGAAATCTTTTTTCCCTAAGATCTACAGTTCCCTTAGTGGTGATATTGGGTGAATTTAATTTTTTAAGACATGTTTTGGTAACTAAATCACTATCCTTAGGGAAAAGGCTAAATAACAGAAAATGAAAATATAGGAAGACATTAAAAATATTATTAAGAAAAGGATAAAGAAGGACATACCAAAATTCACCTTTCTTTGAAAGACATAATGCAATATGAGGTGAGGCTGTAGTTTAAGGTGTTAGACCTTCAAGATACTAGGTTGCAATTGACGTTAATATAGCAGCATTAATATTTATTGGGTTGTATATTCTCAGCTTATTTCCATGGAAGTTCCACTGAATTTCTCCTGAATACCATCCTCAACCCTACTTCATAAACCAATTCGTTAAATAATGTATGATGGATATTATTTAACTGTCAAAATGATTTCAAAATTTAGTTACACATTGACACAAGCACACGTCCATGAGTTTTTATTACGAGTATAGAATAAAACCTCAGGCAATTTAACCCATCGTTACCCTTCTATATACATAACAATACAGCCGACGCAAGATTATCCACGCCTCACTTTTCCATTTCATGTAATTTTCATCACCAACGGAACTTGTAATATTTCACAGAAATTAAAAGTAAAAAAATAAATACATATATTCATGCCTTTCATATTTTACAAGGGATATTATGACCTTATTTGAATATCGTAGAGCAATAAAAAAAAGTGAAATGGATCATCCATCTTTATAAAAAAAGAGGGGGTGACTCCCTGTGCCAACCAAATTACTTTTCAATGGCGACAGCAATGGGGCAGCTTTTGTTTGCTATTCACGTGCAAGACTGCGCTCACCATTGTGTAAATAGGAGCATGTACAGTCCAATTTTCATAGGGAGGGATATTTAGGTAATACAAACACAATTTTTCGCCAAAAATTGATAAAATTCTACTATGATATTGATAATTTCTATCAAATATGACAGCTGCAAATAATATGACGTGTCAAATGGCTCTGTAAAAGTAGATATGGTAACTTTTGATAGCTGTAGGATAAGTACTTTCCTATGAAAATTGGAATGTACTCAATGCATCGGGTTTATATATAAAAACAACGTGATACAAACTTTTTGGTATCTTCAAATAATATTGTTTGGGATATTATTTTTGAGGCGAATTAGAATTAATTTCGTAACATTAATTTGTGTCAGTGGGAGAAGGGGTGGATGATAGAAAAGGGGAGCACTCCTAGATTAATTATTATTAATTAAAACTCTTAAAAGTTTTAACACGGTTAAAATATTCACTCTCGCAATATACTGGATTACTGGTGGCGGGGACATGAGAGTTCGAATCCCGGTGAGGTAAACTAAATTTGTTTAAATTGTTTCCCTCTCTTCTTCTCAGAAAATATGGGTAAATCTCTTCTAAATTCTACGTTTCTCATAATTTATCCAATAGCATAATTAAATAGGGATACCCCCTCTTTGCTGATTGAATGGTATTAAGATTCTTGCAATAAACTGAACTGCCCATGACTTAGAGATAAAGGTTTGAATCCATGTCGGATATACTGAGAATAATTTTAATAAATGGTTTTCCATTTTCACTCCACGCAAATATGGATACACTACTGCTTCTCAACGTTATTTATCCCTAACACACTTAAGTAAACTCTAATGGCTAGTAAGACACAGCGACAAAAAAGAATGTAAATATAAGGAGTGTAAAAATACACTAATAAATGAGACGGATTCACACACAAATAAATCATTCAATATTTATAAAAATGTTAAATTATATTTAAGATAATAGGGTCTATATTAGATTATTTAAGCAGAGCTTCTTCTTCTTCTTCTTTGTTACGTTCGCGTGCAAGGCTTTGTCCTGCTACCTGGATACTTGAACCTGTAACTCTGGGAATCACAACAACAGTTTCGTTAAATTAGAAATTAAAAATAAATATAAAATCCACATATTTAACGAAGAATTTGCTAGTCGCTCTTTTAATATTATATAGTAAGGAGTAAATAGATAGGTAGAGTACCACAAACATGTATAAGTCGTTTGATAATATGGATTGCTATTGATTAGTAGTTCAAGGTTCGAACCTTTGTCGAGTGAATTAAGGGTAGTCTTCCAAATGTAATTTATTACTGGTGTTTTCCCATCTATACTCCAAGTTATCGTGAGTAAACTTTATTCAGACAATTTTTCTAATCCTTACCCCTTTAATTGAACCATTAATAACCTTTAAATCATAAAAGTAGTAACTAAAAAGAATGGTTTCATGATCTAAATGACCGCCTCTGTGATCCAGTGATCAGATTCCCTGGCTACCGATCCAGAGGTATAAGGTTCAATTCCCAGTGTTTCCAGTTTTTTATGTAAAGCAACAAGTCTGGAAAGAGGTCAACTCAGCCTCGTGATATCGAATGAGGGGCTACTTTAATAAAAAAAAGTAGCAGATCCGGTCTAGAAAATTGAGTTTAATGGCTGGAAGGTTCGCTATGATGACTACATGACACCCTAAATCCACAAATGTTGGTACTACTTTCACCAACATACAGTGGCCATTCGGTCAGTATAATTCACTTGCGCGCTGACACCATAAATAATTTTTATAATATTAATAAAGCATAAAGACTTGTAAATTGTTAAAATACTTTTTTAAAACTCAACAATCGTTAAATAACGATTCAAAAATGGTTCTACAACTCAAATGTTTGTTCTGATGTGTTTTATATCCATCTGGAGCAGCACGCACACTCATCCCCTCAGCTGGTTAGTATCACCCGCCCACAACATCTTGGAAAAGGCACCTTTATTATATAAGTCCTGAAATAAAATAACATTATGATCTCAATATTCAAGATGAATTTAAATCTGAGACCTTGAAAAATAGCCCAATTTGACTTGTCAGTTTAACCACTCTTTTTTTCAAAACGTTTTCCTTAATAGACATACACAATTTAGACTACTTTTCCATAGAGTTTACAAGTGTTCCTAGTTTTGTGATTAGGTTAAAAACTTATAATAAACAAACACTGATATCAATCTATATTTATTATTCTTAGGCCCAATCTTAAAATGTCACGTTAAAGTCCTCGTAACTTAACCGTTCGTAAAGTCTAACCGTTGGTTAAACTTGGCGTTGCATTTTACAATACTATTTTGTTGTGCTCACTAAGTTACGGACGGGTGCCTTCTATTAGTTCTTATCATTAAGCTTCTAGGAGCACTAGATTTGTTATAAAGCTTTTGATTGGCTTAATTTGAACCAATAGATTGTAAGTAACTATTTAATTTTCTGTGAAGTTATGGAGCTGTTAGGAAAACAGATTAAAGTATAATACATATTTATGTTGTTGTTTATAACACGTCATGTTATTCAATAATCATATTCATACATATAAGTATATGATATAAAATGCTTTTTTCTATGCAAATAAAGATGGGAGTATACCTACATTGTTTATTTTAATCAGGTGTGTATTTTAACGCTATTTTTAAGCTTCAAAATAATTAAATATTTAAACAGTAGAGTCATAGTCAATTTTTAAACACACAAATTAAAATCCAAATAAAAATCACCCTTAATCAACCTTGGCCGTGTACTGGAGGGTAGAAAGTGAAGAAAAAATACGTCCCATATTAGCCATTCAGGCCTACACGTGATAACATACAAGACGATAAAATCATAGGTAGGCCTTCAGCGATTGTCAATTACTATTAACTATTTACAACAAGAAATGAACACTCCGAATCACGAAGTGAAAAAATTTAAAATTATTTACATATTTTGAATAGGAAAGAACAGCCCGTAGGGCTAAGTTAAAATAGTTATGATATAAGTCTGTACCAGGAATTAAAAACCTCTGCCCAGCGTCGTACAACGACTCACAAATCACCCTTTAAAAACTTGCCCAAAAGAAACGTTGGCATCCCACATTAAACAGATATATTAAATAGAA
Source organism: Timema poppense (assembly GCA_902141375.1). NCBI lineage: Eukaryota > Metazoa > Arthropoda > Insecta > Phasmatodea > Timematidae > Timema > Timema poppense. Next base: position 42,322 of record CABFOV010004547.1, on the reverse strand, counting down.
GGAATAAGTACATACTGAATTTCTTGAAAGTTAATACTATAACACCGCAAATCTGGAATTAGGTAATCATTAGTGAAACACATATTTAATTACAGGTGGACAATATTAAAACAGAGATAATCCATAAATAACTGTCCAAAGTTTTCTAAAGATAATAATGTAACCTCATTTGAATAATAACAATTGCCATAAAACAATATGGCGGTATGTTTGGAAGTTAATATGGACGTTAAATCCTAACCAGAAGTTAGACCTCACGTTAACTTTACGAACACACTAACGAGGACGCTAGCTCTAACCGAACATTGTAAAATCCAAAGAAGTGGTCGTTATCGCTTAACTTCATGTTAAGTCCTAAAGAATAGAAAAACATGACATTGTAAGATTGGGCCTTACTCTGGTGTAAGAACATAGATACAAAAAATGATTCTTTAGAAACCTTCAAATAAATAAAACCAAATTTCATGACAAAAATTAACCTACCTTCAATAATGGGGACGTAGACTAAACATCAATCTTGTCTAGTCAGGTTGTCCAGTGATGGGTAGGCTGAGATTTATACTTTCTTCAGGGTATCCTGAGGATATTTTTACCTTAATTAATTCCCACTTTGTTTCTCTACACAAGCGAGTACATTTCCACTAATTATATTTCATTAATTCATAGCATATTGCTGTAATTTAATGGGAACAATTTGGATAGTAAATAAGAGGTGGGGCCAAAATAGCAAAGAGAAGGTAAAAAAGACATGGTATGTCACCCTCCATCAATAAGTTTGCAGTTCAACTGAACCTTTCAGTAATACTATTATATTACATAATATATAAAATGTCACTTCTACCAGCTTCAGTGGCTGAACAGTCTAAGGCGTTTATATTGTGTTATACTGGCCTGCAGATACGGGGGAAATCATAGCTCGAATTACGGTTGGGTCTACTAAGCACGGTTTTTCCTAAATGGTTTCCCACTATCCTTCAACGCAAAAGCTGGTATATCATTTTTGAAATGCTTCCTTCCTCATTATAGTTTTAATATAAATGCGTATCCTCAACCCTACCTCATTAAACTAATTAACATGCGTATATGCGTACAACCTGGACATGTGAATGCGGTGATATAAAAACTTCACATCAGGAAAACATACGGATACTCAAGGACTGTATCCACTATTTCTGCAGGCTATATTGGTAATAAGGGACTATGGGTAACTATGGGGTTCACCTAGGTCCACTAGAGGGCCATTATTCTCCGTACACAGCTAGAGCTGGTGCGGTATCGCTCGACAACACACCATCACTAAGCCTTATGACGCACGAACCACAAGTTCTTCTCTCGAGACCTTTCTAGGTTGCAATCTACCATTTTAAATATAAAACCATAACATCGATACAATTTGTATTCAATGAACGGTGTATATTTTCTGCGTTATTGAGTTTTTTATTTTTGCATTGTGTCTTACTACCCGTTAGGGCTATAAGCCTATATATACTAAATTACGCTAATGAATTTGCGGATTATGATGGTTAAATTTAGAGGAGGTATAGTTGCATTTTCGTGGAAGGAGAGTAGAAAACTATTTTGGAAAAATAACCCTCAATACACCAGACCAAGATTAGAACCTCGAGCTCCCAGTCATTGGCAGTTTAGTCTACTGCAAGAGTAGTGCCTTAGACCACGCGTGCAGCGAAGTAGGTGTTACTTTGTCATTTCTGTTACTTCTAAAAAACTGGTTCTTTTTATCTAGTTCGAATCCGGAATGGATATGCCACAAGACTGTCAACAAGGCCAGCTACATATGCATTGATCAGAAGGGGATTGTTGGCAGCTCGTGGGACCTCATTCACTGAAGTGCTGTAATTCAGGTTGAGTAAATCAGTAAAATATTGGTTTGAATCCCCAAAAGTTATAGATCGAGTTTTTGAATAATTCAAAATCATTGGGGTCTAATATATATGTAGCCGTCGATTTTAAGTGTGATTTAAGTCTTTGCTAAAATATTTTATTTCATGCTTCTGTAAAAAAAAAAAAATCCGTTAAGGATCTCAATGTCTGACACCTTAGCGCTTCGGTAGCATGCATGCATATTGAGCTGAGGGTCCCATGTTTGATCTTGACATGGCTGAACATGATATCATTAATCAAATATGTGTTTCCCCCTCCACAGTAATTTAGTAACGNGCTTCTGTAAAAAAAAAAAAATACGTTAAGGATCTCAATGTCTGACACCTTAGCGCTTCGGTAGCATGCATGCATATTGAGCTGAGGGTCCCATGTTTGATCTTGACATGGCTGAACATGATATCATTAATCAAATATGTGTTTCCCCCTCCACAGTAATTTAGTAACGGACCGGGAGAAGGGTGTGTCTCCTCAAGATTCAAGAAATTTATAAGTCATGCGCTGATATAGTCAATCGGTTAATAAATTGGACGGTTTAATACATAATTATTTTTTAATCATTATATTTAAATGACTAAAACCAATACTGAAATTAAATGGTTTAAATCAATCAGATTACTGTTATTCATGTTACATTTAAAAAAATTAATACCATAACTCAAGTGAGACAAAAGAATGAAACATAAATTGAGGCAAGAATTCAATAAAATAAAATAAATTCTTAAAATGTTATTTTTTAAGCTTATTTCTTTTGTGATCCAACTTTTACTTATAAGTGATGGCAAGGTCAGAAATATTTTTGCATACCTACACAAACACTTGTAAAGTTTTTGAATGATATATATATATATATTTAATTTTCATATTTTAATTCAATATATTGCTTTAATAAGTAATAAAGGCGTGGTGTGTTTTAAATTAAGTGCATCCACATTGGCCTGGAAAGAAAACGGAGAAAATTACTGTGATGAATCACATGGGGAAAAACCAAGAGAATAAGTTTAATATTTCAATCACATGTGGAAAACCAGGGCTATAGCCACATGTGAACAATTACATGATAAATCGCATGTGTAAAAACACGATGATAATCAAATTGGGAAAATTGAGTTGATACTCCCATTTGAAAAATTACGGCGATAATAAATAAACATGAAAAATTACACGATAAATTACGTGTGGAAATTAGCAATTATGAATCACGCGTGGACAATCACATGAGATAATTAATGTGATAAGTAGCACGAAGAGAATAAAGATGATAAACACATGATAAAATCTACGATGATAATCGCATGAGGGAACTTAGGATCAAAAATCACACGTGGAAGATTACTGTGATGTATCAAATGAGGAATATCACTTAAAATACCTTGTTAAGGGTTCATAACCCGTAAATGATGAACTTTTGCAATTTAATTATAATAAGCCCTTAGAATGTGTAGCCATAGATACGTGTTTAGACTTTAATATGATAAAATACGTTATCATACTAATATTATAAAGAGGAAAGGTTTGATTTTTTGTTTGTTTGTTTGTTTGTAATGGATAGGCTCCGAAACTACTGGTTACCTTATATGTTTAATATGTACAGTTATACTTAATTATCACGCGTAAAGTCGGGTTGATGTATATTTTTGTCCACTACGTCTTTCTACTAGTCTGAACCATTTGTATATTTCCTTAATGATAAGACAGAATTTAGAAAAAAAACACGCTCATTTGCATGGGTTGAGAATGGTGAAAATGTCATCTTAGTCCACCCATTCAGTATTCAAACACTGACCTGCCCATTCCTGGCTATCGTACAATACGAGACTGACGTATTTGTCCACATGCTCATGAATGTTAGCTATAAAAGTATTAATCGTTTGTAAAATAGACTAATGAATATGACAAATAAGTGTTTCATAAAAGTTGTAATCTCCTACTACGTCGTAAATCTTGTCTTCCTGCTACAAACCGTCTCATGTACTGGTGCAATAAAAAGCGGAGTTAATGAGAAAATACCTGGTGTAAAGTTGACGGTGTAGAAACTTGTAATAAATTGCAAGTGAAGCGTTGCGAAGCGGGAGAGTGAAGTGGATTTGTTGCATGCAATATATTGCTCGGCATAAGAGGCTGTGTTTCCAAACTTTATAAAAGGTCTCGTTACACGATGCTAAGTTCAACAACTCAGTTAATCTATAGGTACTTGCTGAAAGTTTGTTTTACCAAACTATAAATATTTTATTATTCTTAATTCAACAACCCAAAGGATGATTTGATGTGATTCCTTAACATCAGAAGCTCGGCATGTAATCAGACTTTCAGCTGGTTAGTGCTTTCTGCTTCATCTGGCATGAATTGCAAGGAGATAAGGAAGTTTGGTGGTTCCCAATTGCCTTCCACATAGAATTTCTATGAGCGAGCTAGAAAGAGTACTTCAATTTTGCCTGAAAGGTATTTGCACATACTTTCCAAGGTTATTTTAAACGGCACAATCAATGTAGGACCAAAGGATTTATTTTACCTCTGAGGAATGTTGTGCTACGGACTTTTATCACTCAAAGAAAAAATTCATCCATCTTGGCAGGGTTTGAACCCATGAGCATCGGACCCGAGCACTTTGCCCCAAGATTACCAAGGTTGGTATAGTTATTTTAGGGGGGGATCCTATTAATTGGAAATATGTTGGTAATACATGCCCAGGCTATCCGAATAAGAAAGGTATAATAAAACTATAGAATATATTATATCCACATTTCGATTAACTTGGAGTTAAGTAAGTTACTATCCAAGAAAAAGTACCTTTAATGTACCTGGATGGAATTCAAACTTAGTCCTAACTCTGACAAGTTAACAAGAAAATAGAATTTTGACATCTGAGCCCACTTGATCACCGATGAGTGAATATGGAGTAAATATTTTACTTTGTGGCCGCCATTTTGGGTTTAACCATAGACAAGAATATTTTTTGTTGCAATAAAAATAGTAATACCTCCTAATGAGTGAGGTGTGTAGGTGAATAGTTGATTAAATGATTGGATGTACTTACCTATAATGCCATAATGTGAATTGGTGTGTTAATATCTACCCGTTTTGGTGGCCGCATGGTCTAACGTGGTACTCGAGCAGTAGACTAGACTGACGATGATGGGGAGATCAAGGATTGAATCTCGGCTGGGTGTTCTGAGGGTGGTTTTTCCCCAATAGTTTTCCACTCTCCTTCCACGTAAGTGTGGGTACACTCCCTATAAATATAGCCTTCCTAATCCATAAAACCATTAGCGTAACTAGAACATAAGCGTATAACCTGCACGCAAAGTAAGACGCAGATCTGAAATAAAAAGTTAATAGCTACATGTATTTCAGGTGACGTAAAAAGATGCCTTGACAGGAAAACCGGAATGAGGGTCCAAGATGTAATTCAGGGGTAACTTTATTGTTGCCACATGGGAGCCCGGAGGTCACCCAAGGAAGGGAGTTGAAGAGGTGAGATTAAGTGGAAGACCATGATCAGAAAACTTTCAAATAGGTTTTGTTATTAGTTGGACAAAACTCAGCAATTATAAATAATGCTGTGCACACATAGTCAGACCTCCTAGCTACATATTTAGAGGTATCGTCATTGATCCCCGGCGCTTCCAGATTTTCCTGTAAAGCAGTATTCCTGGAAAGAGGACATCTCGGCCTTGTAAGGACAAATGAGTAGCTATTTTAAATAGAAAAGTAGGTGACCTTGTGGTATATGAGTAAGGTGTCAGACTCATGTGCTGGGGTTCCGGGGTTCAATCCTCGGTCCCGACAAAGATTTATCTGATTGCCAAACCATTCCTTCACCTCTGGCAAGACGTGTATTAATCACAACTTGTGAATGTGTGGAATTCCAGGCCTCTACCGTGCTTCGGATTCCACGTTAAACTTTATGTCCTCCATTTCATCTCACAATCCCCTTACCTTTACACATTAGCGTAAGTGCGTAAAACCTGAATGGTTAGTAAGACGTGGTGCTAATAATAATAATATTAAATAGAGAATAACGGCTTATGAATAGAAAACTGAGGTTAATGGATGGTGGGCTGGTTGTACTGTCCACATGAAACTCGCTATCCGCTAAAGTTGTAACTATCTTTGGTAAAAAGGGAAGCCACTTGATCAGTATTGCTCGCTTTTATGATAACTCAATAGAGTTTTTTTTTTCGAAAAGGATTGTCTGAGCGTGGGAGTGCTTGTATTCCAACGTGGTATCATCCGAGGGCATAAAAGAACTGAGGAGAAGCCCTTCATCACTGGTTATTGTTTTTTCTTAGCACTACGTCTTACTACTCGCTTGGTTTATACGACTATGTTTTAATTGCACTAATGAGCTAGGGATGAGTAAGGTTATATTTATAGCAAGCGTACCCGAATTTGCATAGAAGGAGATCAAATAGTTATTTCGGAAAAAACACCCGACCAAGATTCGAACCTCGATCTTCCTGTTATCAGCAGTCTAGTCTGCTGCAAGTGTCTAACGTTAGAGAACGTGGACACTGAAGTGGGTCCGGTTCGTGTTGTTTCTCTAATAAGAGCAATCACCCATTTCAGTGGTCACATGTTCTAAGGCACTACCCTCGCAGTAGACTAGGTTTCCTATGACGAGGAGATCTAGGCTCAAATTTCGGTCGGATATACTAAGGTTAGTATTCTGAAATAGTTTTACACTCTCCCTCCACACAAATGGAGGCTCACTTCTTCTAAATATAACCTTCCCAATCCAGGAAACCATTATCATTATTATTACAGAAGCGTATAGTACGAACGGGTAGTAACGCTGTGCTAAAAAAAAAAAAGTTTGAACCCCTTTTAACGTCCTTGAAATCTGAAATTTGACAAGCAAATAAAGAGAAAACACTCATCACCACCCCCAATTCTACCAGTAATGTCTATTAACGGGAAATTTAAAAATTGGTCAGCGTGTAATGGGAGATCTTGTAAGCTCGCCAGAATGTTTAGGAGTTCACTCCAAATAAACAAAAATGTCTGATAATTTCACATTTTAAAATGGGACACTGGGAAAAGGGGAACGGAAAGTATATTAACAGAAAAAAATACTTATAGGTAGAATAGAAAGTTTAAAGTTGCCTGGAATGTATTTTGCCTATTTCAAATACTTAAATAATTCTTAAATAATTTTTTTTAGCATTTTTATTGTGGGTTATTCAAGTGGGAAGACTTTCAAAATTTTCTAAACTTATAGAGAAAATTACTTTTTACTTGGGTAGACATTTTAAACTTATCAGTAAGGTCTAAGAGCCACCCAAAACATTCAAAAAAAGAAATTCAAAATTAAGTATATGAAAATCTGTAGCAGGAAACTCCCTCTCCCCTCCCGCCTTCCCACACAAACAATTTCCAAAATTAATAGAATTGTACAAATCCCGCAAAGTAGATTAATTGAAATATTTACATACATGCAGAGAGTCAAGAAGATATAGGGAACACCCCATACAATAATACGGTCTTGAGGTAGAAAGAAGATTGTTATTTGTCAGTAATGTCAAACACCCTGAAAACAAATTAAATATCAAAACGGAGGACCAAAACATGGGAAAGAGAGCATCCTCCCTAAATATTTCAAAGCTAATAAGTTAAAACACTTCTTGTATGGTGAAAAAATTGAAATATCTACCTACACGAAGAGCGACCATCAAAAATAGCCAAAAGAGTTTGAAATTTTAATTTCTAAACAAGTGTCAGCGAATGGAGAAGGGAGGGAAGGTGGGGGATGTAAGGTTTCAAATCGTATAGAGTTGATCACTTTTTTTGTTAGGTATAAAATTGATATATCTGCAAGTAGTTATAAATACGACCCCAAATAATCATAAAATGCTAAATATTTGAAATTTGGCTACAATACATAAAGGGCTCAATATTTCCTACTACATAAGAAACAAATTGTTGTGGTGGAGAAATGAAATTATTCAGGTAATTGGAATGACCAATATTAAAGTCTTAACAGCACATAATTTTATTTATGCTGTTTGTTGAACTGTGATTTGTTCCCCTGTTTTTGTAAGTAGCAATATATAGTATGTTGTTTTAATTCTCTTATTGATTTTAGTCAAAGATAACTCATTTTTATATTATGTCCCTATTTTGGCATTAGGTTTGACTTAGCCTGCCTACTTTCACGCTTAGTCCCATAATCTAATTCATTAAAGAGATAATATTTAAAAATACTTTATGATTTGGTAAATTTTTTGTTTGGTTAATTTTATATTCTAAACAAAAGAACAAAGCTCGTTATATATTTCCCATCCGTGAGAAAAACTGGCAGATCAACTAGTATAAAAAATTTATAAAATGAATAGATTGTTTGTCTGTCATGAGCATTGCATGATATTTTTCTCACGCAGATCTCAAAAATAATAAAAATTTAACCCCTGTTAACAAGCACGTTAACCTAAACATTTTGATGAGGTACTTTAGTTAATGAAAAACCAACCTACCCTGTGGCTTAGTGGCCAGTTCACCTGCCTACGAACCTAAATGCCCGGGATCGATTGTCAACAGGTGCCTAAGGTATCTTTTCTTCAAAGGGAATGATTCTGACTCTCACCATGGTTTGGTTAGTTAGGCTTAAGCTAGGTTGAGACTCACCATGGCTCCCCAACTTCATAATAACTATAATCACATCATCTCATTGCGGTCACTACGTGTAAACAACCTCCAAGGTATACACTCTGGGCAACGTTCTGTGCCACCAGAGTGGATAACAGTCTACACATACGGTGACCAAACCTGGATTTTATGTCCCTCCAGTCATATATGACATTAAAAAAAATTAAAATTAAAAACCTGGTCGGAAGCAAAGCAATATTATTAAAATGAAAAATAAAATGCCAAACTCACATGGTATCTCGTGATATTTACCGAATTCAGGCGTCTGAAATACTAAAAAGTTGTAGCTCCGGTGCACGTAAAGTATATGTGCACCTCAAAGCCTGAATTTTAAAACTTCTACTAGATTAAAAAAAAAAATATTTAGAACCTTGTTCTAATCAAAGCATTTTTTGATTGCGTCATAACTGCAGCTTGCATAATTGTGAAATTATAAAAATTATTTCTTGCACACGAACATTTGCACTTCTGAGCAAGAATTTTACAGTGTTCCATGATATAATTTTATTGTGGCCTGCCAGTGTGAAGAAGGGTTAAACTTCTCGTAATATATAGCTAACGTAAGCGGGCAGGGGAGATCCGGAGGAAAATAAATAGTGTATTATTTGTCTCTGTGTGTTCTACCATCGTGTGTGTGGGTCTGTAGCCCCATTTAGATGCTGCAAACTCTAAATAAGGGCTTGAGGTTTTAGTGGAGTGGGTTGTCAGCGGCAAGGGGATAAGAAAGTGTAGAGCATATGTGTAAGTGTATGACTCAGTGTGGCGTCGCCCTTACTCTTCCTAGAAGACTAAGCCTGGCGCACAATAAGAAAATTAAACTAAAAAATAACAAGGTAGCAAAATTTGCAGGGGGCGGTGAGAAAAGCAAGATATAAGTAAACAGCCTGTTTACTAATAATGATACTGAGTTAACTTTTTTTAAATGTTACGTGGTGACTCTACATCGGACAAATTAATACCTCGAAAGATTCGTACTTAACATTTTAAATGTTACGTGGTGACTCTACACCTGACAAATTTAAACTGTAAAAGATTCGAACTTAACATTTTGAAAATTACATAAAGTTTATACCTCTGACATGTTTATACTCAAAAAAAGATTCTAAGTTAACTTTTTTTAAATGTTACGTGGTGACTCTACATCGGACAAATTAATACCTCGAAAGATTCGTACTTAACATATTTAAATAATATCTGTTGAAGAGTTTTATTCGTACCTAAAAAAACCCAAGGAATGTCCAAGGGGGCGGCCCTGCCGAGAGAAGTGAAGTCCTCACGGACAATCCAAGCATATATACGATTATACCAGCTCAGAGAGGGGGATAAGGGGTGACAACAAACATAGGGAAAACAAGACACATGACGGGAGGGAGGGGATAAAATTGTATCAAACGTGGAGCAAAATGAACATTCTGGACGTATTACACATTTACGGCGCATGCTCACCACACACCCCTTCACACCCCGCCGCGGGGGAATAGAGCATTTTACTCTTTCAGTGTTTATGGTGCGTTCAGACGAATAATGTTTTTTGTGGAAGGAGGATGCCATTTTTCTTTCGTGTGATAACCAGTCAGTCGGCGCAGCACAGTGGGGGATTTTTGGTGAGTTTCTTGCACTTAGACTTTTTCTTTGAGCATTTGTTCCAATAAATGCTACATCAGGACACGTTGCAAATTAAGACTTTAGCTACGAGTTTAATTACTACGACGTAGTTGAGTTTATCTCAAGTGTGCAATAATCTTCAAGATATATCTTAACATACATATCTCTCTCTCTCTCCGTGTAGCAGAGGATCTCAATCCTTACATCCCGTAGCCGTCACAAGTATAGCAAGAATCTGGTAGAAAGGAAACTTTGAAAAAATTTTAATTTTAATTTTTGAGGTAAATAACTACAACAATTTTACCACACTTAATCAATGGCATTAAAACTTGAAAGTTCATTGATACACTTACAAAAGTACGCCCCCTCTTCCTATCTTGAAAAAGTTCTATCCAGTCCAACTCAGTACATCCTAACTCTTTCAGGTCCATTCTAATGTTATCTTCCCATCTGCGTCTGGTCTCTTTCAATTGGGTTTGCCAGTCAATAACCTGAACTAGGTTTTAGATTGTCCCATTTGCGCTGCATGTCCTGCACACCGTAATCTACGGGACTTGGTTATCCTAACAAGGTCCTGTGATTAGTACAGAGTTTGTAGCTCATCATTATAAGACCTGCTCCGTTCCCCAGTAACCACATCCCTTTTTGAATCAGGTGTCCAGTGTCTTTCTAAGCATCCTGTTTTAAAACATCCTATATTTTTGTTAAGTAAGGTAAGAGACCATAGATAAAAACTGGTAAAGTTTATTGTTTTGTATATTCTGAATTTTTACCTTCCTTGAAAATATTATTTTATAAGTCTTAGTAATAATTATCAAAAGCGGAAGCCGAATATCACGTGATTTGACGTATGAATACAAGAACTTGGACCTATTTTTTATTATATGTCAGATAATATTCTTCTTATGAAGCATGGAATGTAAAGCGTGTGGCGTTTTGGTCCCTTTTCAAATTAATTCGCTATATATTTGAGATTTCAAAATATAAAATCCTAGTATTTAACTATAGACACACAATTTAAATAACTATGGTAAATATTAATTACTCCCTTTGTATTAATATTTTCTTAAACATCCTCGGCTTTATTTTGCTCTAACCTAATCTATAATGATATAAATGTATTTATATTTATTGCCCAAAATGTATTGTTTATATTTGATAAATTGTCGAAATTATATAAACTAAGTATAACACTTAACAGCTAACCAAATATTCAGGATATTAACGACCTGTATGCTAGGATTAGCTAGGAATAACTCACACAAACATTCTAGACTAATTTATATATACTTATCTATAAATAGTAGGAGGTATTGAACCTAATCCTAGACCCATGTCTCTTTAAATACTTCAATGCGAGGATGGTAAACATAACCTTTATAGTTCTATAATATTACAAAATTATTAATTGTAAGATATATAATATATTTAAGGCTCGTTTCTAGAGCCTTAACTTTCCCATCCCGTTCTCCTTACACAATTTATCATTAGTTCAAGTAAGGAGTGAACACACGATAATCTTTCTGTACATACAACATGTTCTGGTCAAATCCTTACATGTTACTCCTATGATTGATGACTTCGATAATTAACCTTCATAAACACGTGACGCTTCGTAATGGTTTGGTGAGAGTGGAAAAATTAATAAATTTTTTTTTAGGAAACTTTAAATTGTGTTGAGTGATCTCAATATATCGGTACACGTTGTTATTTATCGGTGCTCATTAGTGGTGGTGTTAGTTACAAGATGAATAGCAAGAAAGTTTAGCTCAACTCCAACGTATTCAATTGACGTATCTGAACCTGTACCAGAAGGTTGTTGGACCTCTATCCAAAATCTTGGATAATTATTTTTGTCATGGCATCTTATTACCCGTCTGGATTGTACGCGTATGTACTCATTACTATATTGCGTTAAGGATGAAAAATGTTGAAATTAAATAATGCGTAGCCACATTTGCATAAAGTGAGAGTGGTGATACTCTCAAAAAAAACTCAGTACGCCCAACCGGGATTTGAGCCCCAATATCGTTGTATTCATTAGTCAAGCTTATTGCACGAGTGACACCTTAACCCATTTGATCACCAAAGTGGAGAAACTGGGTCATAAAAAGTTTTTTACTGAATAAATATATCTTATATTATCTCTTCAGACGAATAGGCATGCAATCGCCTTTCTCATCATTACCCCATTATGTTACTTGCTAAGTATCCCTTGTTTTAAATGTATTTTGTATGTCATGTATTATTTAATTAAATTATAAATTTTCATCGAAGAAGATCGAGATGATTTGGGAAGAATTTGGATCAGATTGAAGCACTTTAGTGATCACCCAACTTTAGAAATGATCAAAAAACGCAATCAAAATATACTATTGTTTGAATACAAATATGTAATCTTCCAATGCAATAATTGATGTGCTAGAAAGGCTTAGGATGAAGAAAGGCTCTGAAAATGTCACTCACTAGACCATCCACATATATCCACAGAGCTTTAATAAAGTGATTCCAACATCATGTAATGGTTTCTTTTGTATTCATTTATTTCAAAGTATTTAGTAATAGTTAAATAAAATACAGTCGAAACTGTATAAGCGAGAAAACTCTATAGGTGAAATTAATCGGCAGGCCTCATCATTTTCACCTTCGAAAACCTTTATGAGTGACAGTCGTTTTTCACGTCTAGACCTCTATAAGCGAGAGTCGTTTTTCACGTCCGGGCCTCTATAAGTGAGGGTCGTTTTTCACGTCTGGACCTCTATAAGCGAGAGTCGTTTTTCACGTCCGGGCCTCTATAAGTGAGGGTCGTTTTTCACGTCCGGGCCTCTATAAGTGAGGGTCGTTTTTCACGTCTGGACCTCTATAAGCGAGAGTGTCTTCCAGGAAAATGCAACGTGACTGTGTGTGTTTTGATAGGTCACACAAACACACGCGTGTTTTTTTTTCTATGCATTGGGTCAGGACTGCATTAGTAAACAAAGATGAATTAGTTTATAAGTGTCGATCGCTGAGGGAGGTGCTTCGCGCAATCTTCGTCCAGTTTTCTGTGTTTTATTATACCTCCGTAAGTGAGAGAAGTAGGTGCTAGACCTGGATTAGTGAAAATCTCTTTAAGTGAGAGAAGCCGTTCCTGAACATCTATAAGTGAGAAACCTCTACAAGCGAGAAAAAAAAATCCCGGTCCCTTGAACTCTCACTTGTCCAAGTTTGACTGTATAACATTTATTATTTTATTTATTCATTCATTTGAAATGATAGCCTCCAACCAATCAATCAATGATATATTGATGGGATGAGTGACATTGCGCGTCAGTAGTTTCTTCTCACGCTGTGCGCTATCATTTGTTGTAATGATTCAAGGATGTTAACAAACACTTCGTGCCCCATACATAATAGGCTACGTGAAGGCCCAGCATAATATGTGATAAACAAGACGTCCATCTAATTTCATTTGATATTTCATACCAAATTCCCCCTTAACCATGCAAAAGTTTGGAACAAGTGAGGGGTCATCTTGGTAATAATTTAATGAGTCACATATTTTATACCTATGTGGGTTTTTATAAACATTATAATATTATTGTTATTTTAATTTTTATGCAGAAAAATATGTTTTTATATTAGTTTGTTGCTGTTTGATCGAAAAGGAAGCGAAAATTAGTTAGTCTCCTAAAGAACAGGCTATTCGAACTTTTTAGAAAAAGTTATACCAATATTTATGTAGAGTAGGGGGTGTTTTCTTGTGTTATTAATATTAATGCTGAATCATGTATCTCCACGTGATCCAGTTTAGACTTTCTCCATCTGTTATAATTAGTAATCTTCAGTCTTCTTCAGTTTAGCCAACTGTTGTTACCTGTCCCCCATTTCGTGTATTTCTTTTAACTACTTCACAGTTTTCCCTTCGTAGCAATAACATCCCAGTGCATGCAGACCTGTAATTTCTTTCCCTCGTCCTTTATTCTTTGTCGGGTGGGGGAGGCGGGTGAATAGTATAAGCTAGCGACGGCTGCTGGGAATGTTCAGCGTCATAATTTGAAACAAGGGAAACTAGAGGCGTAAGTTAGAAAACAAAAGCAAAACCCTAAGCGGCCATGAGTTATATATTTCACCATGTGCATATTTTCCCTCTCTAAACATCCTTCCTTTTCATTTTTCTTGCATAGTTTCCATGGTTAGCTGCTAAGAAAAGACGACATCTCAACCCATCGTAAGTAAAATGAGTCTCTCAACACTTGGGTTTATTAAGATATAGACAGATAAGTCTGACAATGACAGGTAAATTATAATGTTAAAATTACAAGAACCAAACAAAGTGAACGAAGGTATTTATTATTGGAAAAAGCAACTGTATTCAATGAAAAATAATTATATCTTGGGCCATTATCACTCACACCAATAAAGATAAAGTTATCAAACAATTGCATTGATATAATTAGCACCACGTTATACTACCCGTTTAGGTTATATACTTAAGTACTAATTATAATAATGGGTTAGGAATTGGGAATGTTGAGTATAGTGGAAGTAAACCCGCATTTGCGTGGTGAGAGAGTGTAAAATTATTTAGGGAAAACCTCCCCAGTTCATCCAAGTGAGATTTAAACGTTGATTACCCCGTCCTCGGCAGACTAGCTCAACACGAAACTATCGTGTTAGCTAACTATGCCAGCGAGGTGGGTAAAAGCATACACTATTTCATAAAAATTGTTTCTATAATCTCTTAACACAAGCTATTTATAATTTAAGTAAGCCGATGAATGTATGGACTTTATTTAGATAGGATTCCTGATGAGATTAAAACATGGATGATTTATTTAAAAAATAAATGTTAAGACTCAATTAAACAAACATCCCCATATTGTGTGTTATACTCCGGAGATAATTTTCAAAAATAGGTTTTGAATAAACTATCGTTAAGAATGTTTTCCTCATACAAACAAACACTTTTTTTTTGTTAATAGCATTAATCACAATTTTAAATCAATTTTACACCAAATTATTAAAATTTATTTAACTAAACTCAAGTTTTCAAAAATAAACTATGTATAAACTAAACTAAACGTATTTGTAATTTATAAAAATAAAAACTTATTTTAATTTGTATTGAATATTTATATATATATTTAGCACCGCGTCTTACTACCCGTTCGGGTTATACGCTTTAAGTACTAATTACTCTAATGGATTAGGATTTGGGAAGGTTGAATTAGAGGAAGTGAAACCACATTTGCGTGGAGGGAGAGTGAAAAACGATTTAGGAAAAACCACCCCCAGTTCACCCGACCGAGATTCGAGCCTCGATCTCCCCGTCCTCAGCAGTCGAGCTCAACACGACAAGCGCGTTAGCCAACTACGCCACCGAGGCGGGTAATTTTTATTGAAAAACTATTCATCGATTCCCATTTTGAATTCAATGTTTGTGGTCAATTAAAAAAAATCATAATGTTTGCAATGTGTCGTAAGTAGGTCTAAACTACCCTAAAGTTAATTCTTTTTGGATAAATAAAAATACAATGTTATTGATAGTGTAAAAAAAGTTCCCCGATACAAATTTTGAACAAAATCGTTAGATCTACTTTTTAAATTAAATTTTACAAAACTAAGTTATTAAAACTAATATTAAATTATTTAAAAATCTGTATAGCTATTTATATACAAGCAACTTTAGAGATTCCCATTTATATTATCTTTGTAGCAATAAAGAAAAAAGGTATCGATCCGTAAATTTGCAAACAAATTACAGAAAATCTGCACTGTCACTGAGTGTAAGCTACTATAAAAACTGCGCTATAGAAGCAAGAAACTAAATTTAGGTGATTTTTTCTGGGTACGACTATTTTATATAAATGTACCATATCTTTAGATCAAAATCTTTATTTTTTTGTGTGTTACATAAACACCACAAAGCTCAATCACAGTTAAGATGTGCTCTTATTTTGGTAGTTACAAAAGTATTTTAATAATTTCATACATCAAGTCATGTTGTATGTAGCTGCCACATTTGGTATATATTATTAATATATTTTAAATTGTAACACATAATATGGTAAAAATGCTATCAATGTGAACTGAAAATAAATATACTTGATTTTATAAACTTTTCTTCCTACTAAAATCAAGCTATACTTTCTAAACCTGTTCAACTAGAAGCTTACTTCAATAGTGCTATTTAAATTTTCAGCCTGTGAACCAACTGCTTATGCGCGATAACCTAAAAACGAAACACAACCCTAATTGCTCACAAGTAAAACATTATTGCAAGAAAACAGGGTATCTAATACAGATTTCACCAATAATACATATTTTGGTAATATAGGACTCAAGCTCTCGCCCCTTCGTCAAGTAAGAAGTGGCGCTATCAACCGGGCTAAAACAGAGATCATATAATTCACCCAAAACCAAGATACTGTAAAAAAGGGTGATTTTCTCAATAATCATTCACAGGCAATACATTCATGTGGATTAAATAATGTTTTCATCTTAAATATTATTTTTACAACCCTTTATAATCAAATGAGAAAATACTTTCAGTCACATGAATTAATATTTACTGTACTATCATGAAGGATGAAAAAACCCTCACGAACACCTAAATGAATTTTTCAAAATTAGTTCCGTTTCTTGGGGAATCATTTTAGGAAGTACAAAGGCTGAGAATGGTTTAACCAAAGATGTTTTGTTGCCTTAAAATTTAAATTTACATATATTTGATTTTTAAAAGGGATAACTAAGATTTAATTTTTATTTATTTAATAAGAAAAAAGGAAGTATTTAGATTTTTTATTTTAAAATTTATCTTTTTTGTATCGTAATATATTAATGTGTCGTAAAATTTGATTATCATTATATAAAGTCTCCTGCTGTTTTATATATTTCATTATATTAGTGAGGCCAAGTATTTTTTTCTTTACTTTAAGAAGATAAAGTCTTGTATAAATTTGGAGGCACAACTTTATATATGGGCTGTATTATAATGTTTCACGTCAACTTCGGTAGTCTTGGGGTAAAGTGCTCGCCTCAAGACTCGATGTTTGTGGATTCAAACCCAGCTGAGCTCAACGGAACAACACCCTTTAGAGCTGAAGTAAGACCGTCGGTCCCATGTCAATTGTGGCATGTAAAATAACGCTAGAAGGTATGTGAGAATAACCTTCCTGCCAAATTGGTAGGCCCTTCCACTCTCGCTCAAAGAATTTCTATTGTGCTGATATGGTTAGTTGGTTCAGAGAGTTCCTGTTAGATACCTCAACAAAAAAAAAATTTCTTCACGTATTATGGTTCAAAAAAATATTTAATTGATTTTAATTCTAACTGAATTTAGGTTGGTTTGGTCTACTTTATAATATGTGCTACTCTTATATTATTATTATTATTATTTTAACTTCACATTTAAAAAAAAAATTACCCAAGGTTCTAAGGATTGTACACGCTCTTCTCTAAGTAATTAAAGCGAGGAAATTAACAATTGTATGTATACTTTTATTAGCATGAATACAAGATAGGACAAAACTCAATTTCAAAACTAACTTTATTGCATCCCACCAGGATTAAAACCCTTGTATTTCTGTTGATTGTAAAAAAGTGCAGTACTAATATAGTGAATACTATGATTTTTAAATCATTAATCCATCACAAGGGACAATTTGAAAGGTAAGTAAAAAAGGATATTCAAATTGAATTTGTGAGGAAAGAGGATAGTAAAACCGGTAATAAATCTTATGAGAAATATATCCTATATCCTAGCTAGAGATTTATTATTATTATTATTATTACTATCCGTTCAGGTTATACGCACTTACGCTAATGTGTTAATGGTAGGGTGATTGTGAGATGAAATGGAGGAACTACAGTTTAACGTGGAATCCAAACCACGGTGGAGGCCTGGCATTCCCCACATTCACAAGCTGTATTGTCAGAGGTAAAGAAAGGGTTTGGCAATCAGATAAATCTGTGCCGGGACCGAGGATTGAACCCCGGCCCCCCAGCACATAAGTCCGACACCTTAACCCTAAGCCACCAAGTCACCTCTAGAGATTAAAATGAGTAGATTTTTGATAGGAAAATTTTCCCAAATGGCTAGTTGTGACCCACTGTGAGAACTATTAGATAAATACCGAAATCCATCAATAGTGTGTTGGTGGATGAGTAAGAGGCAGGGATTAAAACGGTTAAATTGTTCTAGAAAAAATATTAAGCCAGCCTTAATAAAAAAGGATTATCTTAGTGACAATAAGCCTGTTCTGGAAATTAGAATTTGATAAATAAAAATAGACTAAAGTATTTGCTAAGAATTTCAGATTATTAAATCTCAAAGGAAGGGGATTCATTCGTTAAGGCTTTGATTATAATATTGAAGTATTTGAATAAAATAAAAGCTTAGATTTCTTCTAGAAAATAAATTATAGAAATTCCATTTCCCATATTTTCTTCTATAGCACCCAACCAAGAATCGATCCTTGATCTCCCCGTCTGAAAAAATCAATTATATTGTTAGAATTCCTGAGACCACGGGATCATCAGTACAGGTTTCTTTGAAACACCTCAAACTACTCGGTCACGTATACAGGCGATCTTACACCTGATAAATGCAAGTGGATTAACCTTATTTTTATATTAGTTTTGTCTAAACGAGGATTCCGACCATGATTTCTTAAATGTTGTTGATAGCCATTATAGAGTTAAATGACACCTCGCACGCTATTTAACGCGGTTGAGGCAAAAACAATTTTTAATAAATCGGTAAATTAGACACAAGACTACGATTTGCCCAGAAAAAACGTGTAAACGTATGGTTTTATTCATTATATACTCGCCAATTTTGAGATTGGGATATTTTTATAAATGTTCTATTAATAAATAACTTTTCTTCAATTTGTGAGAGTGGTTTTTATTTTGTATATAGGGAAACTGGTTCACTGCTCTAAATACCACGGTTGTTTTAAGTAGAATACGTAAAACTAAACCCCGACGTCTCATCCAGTTTTTATCACCTATTTTAAGTTAGGTACTACCGTGGTTTGAGATGGAATCGTAAGTTGGGAGTGCAGGGACGTGAAAAATGATACATGTTTGTGGATTTTTTTTATGGCAAACGATTTTTCTGGTTCAAAACAAGTTAAATTTTTCTTTAATATAAAAATAGAGTATAGTTTTATGTATATAGTGATATTAATATATCTTGAATATCTGTCATGATCATAGTGGCAATATACAAAAAAAAAAACTATTTAAATGATGGAAAATTATGTCATTAAATTTCAGAACACCTTTGACAGATATTCAAGAACTGTTTATATCAGCATTTGAATAAAATTAAACTATGTTTCTACTGAAGATACATTTTATTGATTTTGTTCAAAAAATGTTTTGCTATATAAACTGCAAAAACACTGGCATTTTCTCACGTTATCTACACGCTCGTCTTAAGAAAGCGTCTACTGTCAGAGTTGTGGCTCTATATCATGCAAAGCAAGAAGACATCACAGTTTACCCCTTGCAGTCTAGACTTGTTGAAATACATCGGGTCGAGGAAGTGGAAGGTTGGGTAAAAGGTGGTGGAGGAATGGCAATGTGGATCTTGCAAAGGATCGCAAGTTAGTAAAGCTGTCAACGTAGAAAAACCAATTTACACTTTCCGGGCACCTTTTATGAGAAACACAGAGGGCGAATTTAAAGATATAATCCAACAAAGTTGTAAGACATCAAACGATTTAAAAAAATCACTCTCTAAAGTTCATGTGATAAGTAATCGTTTTAATTTAAGATTTTGTCTAGAGATAAGGTTGAAATGAGAGAGCGTTTTATATATATTTTTTAGTAATTTTGACATAAACTAAACCGATTTTTTTTTAAACAATATCACTGTACACAAAACATGTACTACCCATTCGAAACATCCAATCCTTAACATTCTTTTTATCAATTTTACTTGTTGTGATCTCTATAATAAGGAAGTATTACGATTATCAAAAAATATAAATTGAGATTTCGACAAATATTGATGTTTCTTGACACTCTGTAGTCTAAAAAGTGGTTTTCCGAATACCGTTTGACTGTGTATTTATCCATTGGTTACTAGCCCAATCCATTTTATCCGTTGGAATTAAACTTGGTATCTAGGAATTTCATACGTTTTCTCAAGGTTTTATTTTTGGAATTATCGATTGGCCCCTTTAGTTAAAGGTAGCTTACTTTAGGCTGTAGATATATGTATACATGATTTTTGAAATTATCTCTAACGATTTAGATTAAAATTTATTTTTAGTCAAACTTTAACATTTCAAACAAAATGCAGTATCTCATTTTCCCTGTAAAATAATTTAGAAGTTATATTAACATAAGCGCATATCCTAAGTTTGGATTATTTTGGCATATCTCCACGAAACAACTTATTTAGAAACAAAAAAACTGATCGATGCAGTGTTGTAGGAAGGTTGAAGATAAAAAACTTTTAATTGAAATAACTTTTATCAAACCAATTGTTTTTGAGATATAAGGAGCTCAAATTTTGAAAATTAAGTTCTAATACACTCATCCCTGGTAAACGAGATATTATGAACGTACCCACTTATGTAGATCATAAACTTGAGCTACTAAGTTTTTTAAATTTGATTTCTACATATGCCTGTATTGTTTAGTTGTAAAAACCGTTTGCCTTTTTATATAATTCATATTGCTATTATTATTATTATTAGCACCGCGTCTTACTACCCGTTCGGGTTATACGCACTTACGCTAATGTGTAATGGTAGGGTGATTGTGAGATGAAATGAAGGACCTAGAGTTTAACGTGGAATCCGAACCACGGTGGAGACCCGGCATTCCTCACATTCACAAGATGTCTTGTCAGAGGTGAAGGAAGGGTTTGGTAATCAGATAAATCTGTGCCGGGATCGAGGATTGAACCTCGGACCCCTAGCACAAAAGTCTGACACCATACCCCTAGACCACCAGGTCACCTTATAATTAATGTTAAACCTATACATTTTTACATTCGAGACTGTATCTCCTATTTTTAAATGGTTTGAATATTTCTCATGCGTAAATTATTACAGATAAAGTGCGATATGATTAAATATTTGGACATTTTGTTTGTCAGCACATTTGCTATAGCTCCAGGTTATCAGTTATACATACTAATGGGGTATGGAAGAGTTTAGAGGAAGTTTACACACATTTTAATGCAGGCAGAGCGGAAATATATTTAGGAAAATACATTCTAAGTAATCTCGTTTGAACAAAATTTGTCTAGTTGTTATCAGGAATTTTTTTTATGTTGACTCTGGCCTTAAAATTATGGACGGTTTTCTGATTAGTTATGTTTGTAAATATCAAAATTTTCTAAAAGGGCTTAAAACCAATTTGTTTTAAATTTTTATATATGAAGTGTTTAACATCATAAATATCGTATTGCTTTGTGTCTTTGGTATGAGTGACATCTCTCAAAATAAATACCTTCTATTCTTGATGCAACACATCAGAAGTTGCATCAACGATCAACCTATAGTAAATCGTTTCTTGCCTTTCTTCAACTTTTAACACATTTTTTTTTTACCGCAAAGTGAAATTAACTCATTGTGACTCATCCAAGATAAGAAGTGAGCTTTACTTTTCATGTTTTTTCCTTGTAATTGAAGAGTTTTTACCTTAACCAAGTGCTCCCTTGTAACTCCATCATATTTCCCAATTAACTCCAAGGTTCCGAGAAAGTTTATATTATTTACATCACCAATCGATGTATTATCCCCTTGGAAAGGCGACCCCCTTGATGCTATAAACAGTGTTACGTCAAATATTGTTTGTAAAATTGCCTTAATTTTTTTTGCTTCATTTAAAATTTGTTTTTGAAGACAATTATCAACATCTTTGGAATTTATTGATTGTTGGAGGGATTTCCATTGACAATAGCACTTTCAATAATCAGCGCTGTTTTCTTGTTTGGGAAGTTTCCACGCGAATTGAGCTGGCGAAAACCCTCTGTTTGCCAATTTGCTTCGTTTTGGGGTATTGGCAAACAGAGTACATGCAAGCCTATGAAGTGTCTGTTTTGAAGAGCTCCATATTAACCAATCTATGGGATACTGCTCTCGATTGTTTGAGATTTATAATTAAGAAGATAGTTAGGGTACAGTTTTTTTGGTTTATCCTTCGGGAATGTCTTAGCCTGCTTAAATAATTTCTCAAATTTGATATTATTTTAAGAGACAATATTCTGTCAATTAATGTCAATAATTATATTTGGCCATGTAGCTGGATTGGTAAAATCCAAGACTTTGTTATCATTGCTACAAATCTCACCAGTCCCGTTGTTGTCACTTTGACAATTATTATTCTTATTTACAGAGTCTAAAATTTTTCCTACCTTGAGCAGAGGGGAAGTCATGCCTGTATCGTCGTTGGTTTAGGTCGTTTCACTTGACACAATCAACGTATCAGAATAATTTGTCTTACAAGGAAGTAAACTTTCACTTTCATTATTTCCATCTTCAACAGAGAAAGGGTGGTCATCATTGTCATAACTTTTTTTAACAAACTTTGTAATACTCTGCCATCCTACAGCACCTGTTAATGCTTTAATTGCTTTCAACATTTGTTTTTGAGCTCCAGATTTATGTTTGAAATTACTCGTAAACTCACAATAAAATACAATAATAATAATAATATTAAAGTTTCATATATATCCGTATCACACAACCCTAGCTCGTACTTGAAATCCAGTGTGCTAGCTAGCACTAGCTAGCACGTCATCGACTAGCGTCGTGTGAATCATAAAAAGTATACTGGCTCTTCCTCTTGGTACTGGCTACCATACTAGTTGTGAAGATAAAACAGGCGCTATTTTAGTACTAGTTCTGACACTAGTCTATATATTGGACCAATCAATGCGTGCTGAGACCTAGTTTAGAGAAATGGTATAAATGACGCCAACACGGTCATCGGATGTGATTTTGTTGTTGGCAGAAAATTATCCAAAGCATCCTTATTTATATATTGCCATATTGCCACAATAAGACAATATATTTAATTAAAAGCATGTCATCTCAAAACGACAAACTGTGATCTAGACTCAATTTTATTCTAAATAAACTTGATAGCATGCCAAACTTGGGTGGTTGTTTTTTTAGAATATAAAGTTTGTGTAGACCTAAAAAAAAGAACATTTGTATATCAAGGATACTGTACTTGAAAACCCTTGGTCTTAGGGGCCTCTGACAATATTGTAAATAAATGAATGCAAATTTAGGGAGATACTAAACGTTAGTGTCACCCTGGATGTATTATACCTAATCTCTGAATGTATAATTTTTGCGTCCCGTGACCATTATTTCGCCTTTCCAGCCAGTCCCGTGTCCATATTCTTTTCCTACGCTCCATCTCTTAGTTTTCAATATCATTATTAATAATTAATGCAGCTGCTGCACCCGAAATTAATCTCTGACGTTCCATAAATATTTGCACTAGAACCTAGTACCTAACTAGCAGCGTGTGAATGTTCTAGTCCCATTTCTATTGTACTAGCTAGTACACAGATATCTAGGCGCTAGCTGGCACATCTGATTTCTAGTACAAGTAAGTGTCGTGCTTTAGGAATTCAAAATAATACAATTAATAAATGAAATCGAAAAAAACAAGTTGCCCACTGCTTAACGCAAAAACAATCTCGCACAAACTGACAAACAAAGCACGCCTCACCTGTCACTGGACACTGAGGGATTCATCATAACTTATGCGTCACGCGAGTATCTGAGCATGGTTAGAAGGGTTGGAGGGAGGAGAAAGGGAAACTACAATTAGCAACATTGACCTCGAGCCGTGACCGGGGTCGAGGGCCCGTCGCATGTCGGATATAATACTATACACAGTACTGTAAAGTCCGTTCACCGTAGGAATTGTTTTCTGAATGGCCTTTTTCCCTACCAGAAATCTATTATATGGTAGGATATTGGTAGGAAAAAAGACCTTCCAGAGAGTAATTCCTACCGTGAATGGAGTATACTATCATTGGTAGTCTACAACCAGCTACTTAGTGGTGTTTTACATTTTTATTTGACACGTGAAAAAGTTATTCAAAATTGTCACCACTATTATAAATTTTGTGTTTTTAATCACTATTTTATCTCCTTTGTGGGCTCCCTTGACCCACGGGCTCCGTTGTCATGGCAATGGTAGCACCACCCATGTGGGGGCCCTGACTATGTTACAGAAACATATGGAATATCAATCATAATATTTTTTCCAAAGAACATCACAATTCACCGAGCTATATTGCAAGAATTTTTATTTTTATTTTAATTGTTATGTTGATGCTAGAGGAACTAATTAATCCTTCTAATATTCGCTTTGTTATCGCAACGCTCGAGATCAATCTTTAGACAATCTTTAGTTTTGGTATTCGTTTATTTTTAGATTTTTTGTTTGCCTATACAAAATTCAAGTTTATAACATATCAATAAGTGTTTTTTTTTACTTTTTCTAGGCCCCTTGGAAATAGAAGCATTGTGATGTTTATATATATATATATATATATAT
>CABFOV010004547.1:0-17551 GCA_902141375.1 Timema poppense | reverse complement strand
TTTTTTTTTACTTTTTCTAGGCCCCTTGGAAATAGAAGCATTGTGATTTTTATATATATATATATATATATATGTTCGAGTGGATGGGTTTATATTTATTATTACTAGCTTAGCATAGTATTGTCTCGATTACATTTATTTTTCTTGAATTTAATATTTGTTTTACATTTTCAAGGGTTTAATGAAGATGTATTTAGATTTCTGACAGAAAGCCTTATTACATAATCAGACTATACACTTTACTGCGCTAAACTTCCAAATTAAAGCACAGCATTTCAATAAAGAGCAATGGTGAGCATTTATATATTATTACCTTTGAGATATATTCTGTCTTCGATGGCGCTGTCTACCGAGCTTGGAAATCGGGTAGATTTTTTCCTTTTGTGTTTAGAGTGTCTGGAAAGGAGTTTAACGGCTGTAATCTTATTTTATCTACGTAATGAACAGAAATATGAGAATCTAAGTAAATGTTGCAATGTTTTAGCCACGAGTAAGTGAATACCTTGTTGCCAATATTTATTCCCTAAAATTTTAAGATTTAAATTATGTAATTTTGTAACTAATAGAAAATGAAATTTGTCTAAAATTATCGTCACGTATTATTATTTTATTTAAACAATATACAAGTTTTATATCAGGTTTGCCTTCCTATTCTACTTTAATTAATAATTTAATTTAAGCAAATTTATTTCAAAATTAGGAAGTAGTGAACGCTAGCTAAGGGCCAAGTTTTTGCAGTTTTTATAGCAACAAACTATTGTTTCTCCAGAATATATTTTAAAAAAATTCTAAAACTTTTAAAAAAAGAGAAAAGGTTGTTATTAAATTCCAGGACATCCTTTACAGAAATTCAAGAACGTTTGAGAAAACAATGTAAAAAAAAATCTAGAATTTATGTTTATACCGGAACAACAGTTTATTTATTTCAGACAAAAACTGTTTTTTCTATGAAACTACAAAAACACTACCCTTTACTCTCGTTCTTTACACCCCCACCTTACTTTTTGACGAAACGTATTTGTGAAATCTACCACCCATGGGGAAATGAGTCCTCACATATCTTACCACCACTCTACCAACAATTCACTGGCCTCTGTTTTAATTGTATAGTCAATTACCTGATTTCCTTTCCCCTCTCCTTCCACTACCCAAACAAGCTCTTACCCATTCCGGCAAAATGACATCATAATAGAAGTTATGTTGGTCATGATGCGTATGGAGCCGGGATGGGTCGGTGAGGGGGTTCTCCCTAGGGATTACTGCCTTATCGGACGGGCGCTGAATGACCAGTGTTTTGGGCCGATATCGTGAACAATGCCAGGGCACACTCCATGTTAAACTGGTACATGTACAGGTATCGTTCAGCACACCATATTCAAATTACAGTATGGAGAATACTTTAGTATAAGTAACTCCCACATTTTAAGTGCTTGACATTTACAAAATATCACTCTAGCTATATCTTAGATATTTAAAAATTGACTAACGGTGATATCTGTTGAACACATAAATAGACCTATAAACGTATTATGCAATTAAATATAAAGTTAGATTTTGGTAGAAAAAACATTTAGATAATACCAACCAATTGTTAGTGTCTTAAATCTATAATATTTCTCTATATTATTGATATCAATAATATCAAAATACAGTTGAAGTTCACATTACCTAATGTATGAATACGTGAAAATATAAATAGAAACTGTTCTAGCGGGCCAATAACGTTATTCTTCCGAAAACTGCACTGTAGTAACATATCGACCTATCATATATGGTTATTCCTATGAGAATTTGACTATAATAACATCGATCTGTCACATATAAAATTCTTAACATGAACGATTGAGTGTAGTAATACTTAGATCCTTCATATAAGGTTATTTTTACGAAAACTGGATTATAATAACATTTCGAATTGTCATAGGATATAAGATATTTCCTATACAAATTGGACTGTATTATTTTTAGCACCACATCCTATAATCCGTTCGGGCTACAAGTTTGTATACTCATTATACTTATGTGTTAGGAATTAGGAAGGTTGAATTAATTGGAAGTGTACCAGCACTTGTATGTAAATATAGTGGAAAACCATTTAGTAAAAATCACCCTCAGTACATTACATCCAACTGGGAATCTAACACCGATATCCCCGTCATTGTCAGCCCAGTATTTTGTGGGTTTAACGGCTGAAAGCTTAGACCATTTTACCACTAAAGTGGGTTGGATTATATTTATATATATCAAACAATATTCGTCCTTTTAAAACTGGACTGTATGGACTATATATCAAAGTGATCTAACATAAATTCTTCCAATTAAATCTTGGCTGTAATAGCATATATATATATCTGTAATATAATGTTATTCTTATGAAAACTGGTCTATAGGAGCATTTTGATGAATTGTGTCCTACAAGCTTCTTCAAATAGAACTGGATTGTAGTATAATTCCTATGAAAATTAAACTGTAGCAACACATTGATCTGCATAATCGGCACAGTACAGCTAACATAATGGGCTGCAAGAAAGATTTAAAATGTTAATGATAATGATAGTAAACAATTCACACTTTTAATTTTTATAAAATTATTTAGAACCATTGGAATATATAAGTACAATATACGATTAGTATGGTTATGAGTTTACGAATATAGTTAGTCACATGACCGAGTCCGTATCTTGTGCTGCAAGTATTTAGACTATGCAGATTGTTTTACGCAGGGTTGCCATGTACTTATAAAACCGGGAAGACCAGAGGGAACAGAGAATTTGTGTTTGGTAAAAAGAGGGCAACAAAGGGAATTTAACGAAATACTAAAAATAATACTGTAATATTAGTGAACTTAGGTCTTTTAACCACAAGCTTAAAATATTCTTTCCTTTTCTCAGTTTTGCTGTCAAATGAAGTAATGATAAACCAGTTAATTCTGTTTGGAACAGAAACTTGTATTTTTAGGACGATGGAAAATAAATACTTGCAGAGCTTTGAAATCAGCTGCTAGAGAAGACTTGAGAAGATCAGGTGGACAGATGAGGTGACGAAGAAGTCCGAAGAAGAGTAGGTGAGAAGAGAACAGTTTAAGATATGACTCCTCGGTACAAAGAAACTGGATCAGACACATCCTTTCGTGTCCTCTGCAGGACGTCATAAAATAAATGGTTGAAGAAAAGAGGAGCTTAGAGGGAAGCAGGTTTCAAATATTAAATGACTTTAAAAAACCCAAGACAATTCTGGTACCTGAAGGAGGAGGCATGACAAATGGTTTAAGATCGTTGACCAAAGGAATGGACCTGACGTAAGACAAAACAAATAGTAACAATAGAAAAACACAAATTACCGTGAAACAATGTAATTTACCACTTGAATACGAGTAATATTTTGTTAATAGTAAGAGCATAATAGTTTCTGGAAAGTTGTGAATACTACAAATGATCATGTTCTTAGTTATATTTATTTGTCTTCTCCGATACGCTTAGGGTTAATATTCCAACAAACAATTGCTATATATATTAAGCATGGTTGAAAACATACTGAGTTGTGTTCGGTAGTGCAGTTTGTGGTTTAAATCAACAGCTCCATTTGACTGATATATACACGTTTACAAGCATCGTGGGTACGTATTTATGGTTTCAAGCGAGGGAGTTGAGCTGTCAAATACCACAAGTGAACTAGTCCAGCTGGCGTAACCTAACCTGGTGTCAAAATGGTATCAGACCCCCCCCCCTTTACCCCTTTCCCTGACACCCCTTTTAACCATCCCATCCCCTCTCCTATAAACCCGTTCATAGCACCCTCTCTCTTCGTAGTGGGCAGCAGTGTTGCGGTCGTTACTCGGAACAGTAAATCACATGGTAATTTAGGGTTAAGAGGATGGGGTTAGTGAGGGTGGGGGTGGATTTGGGTAAGGTGTCACATTAAGGGGTAGTGTGACATGACGTAGGTTCGGAAGAGCGAAGGGGAGTGATAGATTACAGGGGGGAATTGTATATCAAGGCCGCAAGTCATTCAGTTCGAGGTTTGCAAGACAGTCTTATTTATTTTTACTTTCTCGCTATATTACAGGTAGAGAAAGTATTGTGATCATCAAAAAAATCGAACTCGATATTTTAATGAATCTAGACATTTCGTGACCCCCAGAATTCTAAAAAATTGTTTTTGAATTTCCGTCTGTTTGTCTTTCTGTCTGTACCTCCAACTAGAGCCTATACTAGTTTACCGATAGGGCTAAAACCTGGTATCTAGCTAGGGTTTTCATTGGGTTGCCCCGAGGGATTTTTGGAATTGAATATCTAACCCTAAAAATAAGGGTAGTTTACTGAAGGGCAAAAAGAGAAAAAGTCGATTTTCTCAAAATAGGTTCAAACTATTTTGTTTAAATTTAATTTCTAAACATTTATAAATATTCCAAACAAAATGGCTATTCTCAATATTTTGGGAAAATGACTTTAAGGGCTCCAGTCTGATGCGTAAATTCTCATTTTGTATCATATCTACGAAATTATTTGAGAAATGAATTTACTTTTCATTACAAATATGTATATTTATTTATAATAAAAATATTTTTTAAAATCAATAACTTTCAAGCTATACGCAAATATATTTATTTTTTAACTTTTTGAACACTTGGTTCAATTATTGCGACCATAAAAAAAACCTCACCTGAAATGTTTATGAAAGCGTTGAATGTATATATTCAACTATGAAAGTCGACGAGCCCTAAAACGTGGTCTTTGAAATGTCGTCTGTCTGTGTGTCTGCTTAAAATTAAAATTAAGAGTAGTTTAGTAAAGAAAGAATAGAGAAAAAATATATTTTCTCAATATAGGCTCTAACGATTTTGATTAAAGTTCGTATCTGGGCGTTGATTAAGATTATAAATAAACTGGCCATTTTCATTTTCTCGTGAAATTGAATTTTAGGGTACTTTACAGAAGCTGAAATGTACATATCTCCGCAACTATTTGAGATACTAAATAACTGATCATTTCGAAATTGTAGTAATATTAAAAATAAAAAGCTTTTATATGATATATTTTTTTTATGAAACCAACAGTTTCTTAGATAATGGCAAATATATTAATACAATTTTGTGAGCTTTAGCTGTAAATATATACTACTTGGGTTTTAACGCAATAATTCTCCAATGCCATAAAGTAATTAAATATAAGCAAGTTTCTCAAAAAGTTTATGTTATTTTTCCTTAAGCCTCTTAGGAAAAATGTTTGTTTAACATTGATTACATGAAGTTGTGCAACACTTAATAAAATGTTGAAAATTTTAATACGAAGTGTCGACCCTTGTGGACCAAATATTGATCTTTTTTATCGGTCCAAACATACAATTGAAGACATAAATTCTTTAATAATAAAATTATAAAATTTAAAACCGCGACTCAAAAAATGTGTTACATAAGGATAGTGTAATTTATTCTTGGGTTTGCTAGTGTATATTATTTTGATTCACAGATTTTACGAGTTTTGAGTAATTATTTCCATTTTAAAACAATAGATCGAGAAAGTCCGTGTGGAGCTCCATACCATTTATTTATATTATTTTATCCGTGTCCTTTCACCCCTACTAGCTATTCGCTTGTTAACAAAAATTGGGTAAGGATGGGGAAAGTAGTATTTTGATTAAATATACCAGATTGTTATGGAGGGAGAGGGTTAAACAATTTTGTTAAATATACCGATTTGAGATTTTATCTCCAGCCTATCATCATAGAAAAACTAAACAAAAATAAACCCACTCCTTTAAAGTTCGTTCATATATGTAGTTTTTTCAATTCTAGGTACAGTAGATAAGCTTACTTGTTAAATAAAGGAGTATAATATACGTGACTTCAATATGGCTAAACCTAGAAAATCTATTATAAAACGAATGCAATACCTGCTCTTAGAACCAAGAACTTTAATATCATTGCAATTGGATACACCAATTCACAAATAATCAATTATATTTTAAGAAAGACCTGGGATCAAACATAAGACCTGCAGTTGGCCTTTTTTTAACATAGGATTCACGGTGTTGGACTTACCATTTATGTAAGATTAATGTACTATATCATACGTATATAAAAATATCCAATCTTATTCAAGATGATTTTCTTTTTTCTTAATATCAATATGAACTTAGTTATTTTATCATATAAATGTCAAACAAAGCAAATAATCCTAGGAGAAAAATATTAAGGATTCAATATTAGGATTAGGAATGTGATAATTTCAATTAAATAGGCCACCAGTTAAGTGGGCATGAGTAACCAGTTTTAATGCTTCACTTATTATCAAACCAAGTTCCTTAAAATCAGAGACTTGGACCAACTGCTTGTCCATATTCATGCCAATATAGCCGTTAACTAAATTTTATTTATCTATTATATTAGAAATTAAATTCAATTACTAAACGGCTTAGATGGTATTTATTGTGCATGAGGAAGAGGGAATTATGAGACAGGGAGGGGGTTTATGAGGGGTATATTATAAAAATTTAAAGAGCGGGAAAATATTGTTATATATTTGATAAATCTTTTAGTTCCGAAATTATACATGTGGTTTTATTTTAATATACACTTATAAGTAGGACTGCATTTGAAAATGGTCGTGAAAAGTATTTTTAAATTGATTAAATTTAGCTTGAAATCTATTAACTCATAAATATTATATATCCGTATCTTTTATCGCGTGGTCTAAAGTTAGGTGCACACTATGGCATATCGTATTGACCTGGAAAATATTCCCAATTTGGGTCCTCCCTCTTCATTTTTCCTTGTTCCCATACAAATCAATCCAGGTAAGAGAGTCACTAAAAGTTTAAAATCGATGATACTTTTAAAGGTGAATGGATTGATTAAACTTTAAATAAAGTATGTTCTTAAAAAATATATTTTAAGAGGTTTGAATAATTATATCATCCCTTAGTGAGAAGATCACGCAAAGTGCATGCTACCCTTTTATGATATGTATTAATTAGTCATCAATTATCTTGCATACAATACTGCACAGTGTTGTGATTGGATTATTTTGATTAATGCTCACAGTTTATAGGTTCATATAGATTTAACTGCATTATAAAAGTATGATTAAAAATAATTTTTTTCCAAATAACTGACACCTCATTATAATTATTTTTTATATCATAATGTATTCACTTTTAAGAGTTTTCACTGTACCTAGTAATAATAATGATTCAGAAAATGACACAACCTCATACGTCTAAGTGTTTTTTCTAAGTTCTAGAAGGGTATCGACTGTTCCAGACAGTTCTATTCTCTTTTATATCTGGTTGGGGAGAGCTAAATGTTATGGAACGGGTGTCAAGAGTATTTTATAAAACATACCATTTTGCATGAACAGATTAGTTCATTTTTGATTAATGATAAGAAGAACCAGAATTTTTATGTAGTATCAATTTACAGAGTGTGTACAGTTCATAAATACATGGCAAAATCAAATACAATATTTAGTAAAATGTTATAGTGTGAAAATATGTAACTTGGAATAAACCTTCATTCCTTTATTTTGATGATACATAATAATATTATTGAATTAACGTTTAATTTTATGGCTGCAATTTCTGAAAGAAGTAATAAATGACCACTTTTCTAAATATATGAACGTGCAAATATTTTTTTAACGAGTTGTATTGCATTATTAATTTATTTTTCAGTACTTATATTTTCCATTAATAAGAAACTTAAAATGAAAGATATTATATTATAACTGATTTTATAAATAATACGAATATTACATACTTTTAATTAAACCACCACTGTTGCCGGTTCTTTGAAAAAAATTACCGTCAGACCACTTCAGAATTTTTAAAGCCAGTTTGCTAGATTATTATTATTATTAGCACCGCATCTTACTATCCGTTCGGGTTATACGCACAAGTTTGCTAGAATTCCTTCTATTCGGTTTGAGGTTAATTGTGTGGTTTCGGCATACTAAGTTGGTATTATATATTTATATTACTCTTGGACGTAAATACATGGTTGAGCTTTGTTGCTTTTTAAATGACTATTCCACGAGCCGTTTTATTGTGATAGACTTTAAATTACATTTGCTTATATTGATTTTGGGTTCCATTTTCATCATTTGTTCTTTGCCTTACCGCCTATTATCTGTTAACGCTCCTTATTATATAACAATGGAAAAATGGTTAATTAGATCCAATAAATATTGTTTTTAGACTTTGAATTGTGTCTACAAACTGACACGTCACGCGATAAACCTGCTGATGACACCACTATTTGGCAACACCACATTCTCTCCCCTTCACAGCACGAGAAACTTAAGACACGATGTTACATTACAGCAACTGCAATCCTCTTTGATGAGCTAGAGTAGGTGACTTAGATTTGTTTCACTGCCATCCTTTACTGCAAACATGTCTGTATTATTTTACATGTTACCTGAAAATTAGTGACACATCATTAATTACATTTACCCTAAAAGTGACATAAAATAATACCATGGCAAAACATGTAATTTTATTTAATATCCTCTAAATTATGGAGAATACAGTAAAATATGTAAGAATATGTCAAATTCAAATTCAAAATACAGTCCCAAACAACCTAATTCACTGACATTTTGCTTTTCACATCTCTAAAAGGAAGGATTAAAATATATAACAAAAAAAAACAGTATCTAGTGATAATGATTTTCTTTGCGTGCCGTGTTTTTGTACAAATGGTATTTTCTTCTTTGATTTCCTCTTCCAGTGTCAATTTATGTTAATAATACTTGTTATTAATGAGTATCGTGGAAATCTATTAGTTTGTTTACATAAAATCGTGGGCATTTAACGTAATTTATTTATCAGTACCTATTCAATTATTATTATTGCATAATAATGCAGAGGAAACAGATTATAGTTTTATTACCGATTCAGTTGCGGAATCAAAGCTCTGAAGAAAGAAGTTTTAGATTTTTTGTAAAATACTATGTATATTTGAATATTTTAAAATCTCTTTTTGTTTGTTTTTCCGTAAAATTCAATTTTACTTATACCAGACATTTACCCCATGTCCTGTCATTTTAAATTATTTTCTTAAAGATGTTACCAAGTAATAATTAAACACATTAGAAAAACATAATATTAATCACGTATTTAACATTATTTTATATAAAAAAAGTTTGTGTATTAAATAAATAATTAATGAATGAAAGTTTTCTAATAATGAAGATGCGTCATAACATGAGGGTTATATTGAACGGGTGGGGAGGAGTTAAATGGGTTGCAATGTTTTAATCACCAAGAGATGCAACCAAATCAATCTCCATCACTACATTTGATACTCTACTTCAAAACTATTTTAATATTATCTTCCTATCAACGTCTTAAGTCTTCCAAGGTGTTGTTTTATATCCTCAAGTTTCCCAGTTAAAATGCTCTGTACATTCTTGCCAACACCCATACGTGACACATGATCTCCCCAATTAATCCTGCGTGCCTTGATTTTACTTGGTAAGCTTAGGGATTTATACAAACTAATAGGTTTTTATTATGTAACATTTTACATTCTCCCATTTGTTGATCCTTCTTAGACCAAAATATCTTTCTCAGAACTATGTTCTAGAAAGCTCTCAACTTATTCTGTAGGTAAACAGTGTGCTTCATATCTGTAGAAAAAACAACAAATATGATAATTATTATTTATATTCTAAACTTAATATTTTGAGACAGTAGACGAGGTTAAAACAGTTTATTAAAAACTGAATAATAGCAAGAATTATTGCCCCAATGAATTCTGTTTTTGACCTCCTCTTAGATTTTATTCCTTCCTGTCCCAAAATATGAATTTATCAACTTCTTCAAAATAAACATCAATCTCTATGAATATATTATAACTATGTGTGTATATACAAATGCATGTAGCTATAATATGACCTGCTTGTAAAATTATTATATAATAGGTGAAAGCAAGTCTCTGACAGAGTCTATCATATTTATGTACGTTATCAAAAAGTTTGAGAAAAACTCTGGATAAACACAAGTGATTGCAGTGTCTTTTGGCGCACCCCTTTCAAAAAACTTCAGTTTTAACACTTTAGGAGGTAGTCATGAGAAGTTTTATGCAACTTATAATAATAATAATAATAATAATACTTAGCACCGTGTCTTACCATCTATTCCGGCTATACGCTTAAGTATTAACTACTATAATGGTCTAAAAATTCGTAAGGTTGAATATATAGGAAATAAATCCACATTTGCGTGGAGTGAGAGTGGAAAAACATTTAGGAAAACTACCCCCAGTTCACTCGAGTGAGATTAGAACATTGTTCTCCCCGCCCTTGGCAATTTAGCTCAACATAAATCTATCACATTAACTAACTACACAACCAAGGTGTTTTTTTTGCAACTTATCTAAAAGTATGAGAAAAACTATGGACAGACGCAGTGCTTTAATTACAGGATTAATATTAATATAAACAATTAAAAAAACTGTGAAATAAAATAAGTTATGAAACAGTTAATATTTTCCTATTCATAGCTTTCAATATGTTTTAAGATCTGAATAATTTTTACAAAAAAAAACGTAAATTAATAGATGTAATTAATTTTACTACATTTTCTGCATTGATTTTTCTCTAATGGTTGTTTTCTTTTAACCCTAAGAGGTTATTTATCTCTCCAAGAAATAAAGAACAAACTGTGAAAGGAAGAGGGGTTGGGGAGTAAAGTGCACATTCTACTTCCCCTCATCCTTAGATCATCATGCATCTTGGCTACGTTCCGTTGTTTGTGAAATCAAATCTTATCCGGACCATTTCTCTCAGAAAATGGTCCCATGTAGTTGCTTTTGTTTCTGTTGATGCTGCAGTGGAGTTTACCAAGAGTCTTTCCCCCTTCCTTTTAATAGAAAAATCCTTCCTGGCACCCTATACCCCTGCCACCAAATTATATTTTTGTCCCTTAACTATCCTATATGTTCTTTTGGTTGAATACTTTCAGCAAAGAAGATAAAAAAAGAAGTTGTTTCCCTACATTATAGAAAAAATTAATGTTACTGTTGTGATATTAAACTTTGACACATTGAATGTGTTCATATGCCTTTCTTGCATTCAGAAAGTTAAAACATGCAAAGTAACAAAAATATGCAGTTTTTATGCGAGTACCACATATCACTAACCGCATATTTACACTCAAAGTGTAGGGGTGTAAAAGTATGTATATGGTTGGGTTTAAAGTAAGTGTAACAACATTTGCATGAAGAGAGAATACTATTAAATTATTTAGGAAAAAAAATAACTTAAGACACACTACTAGGATCTGAGCCCCAGTCTCACCATCACTGGTAAGTAATACCAAAGCAGACCCACTTTGATGACCACATGGTCTAACGTGCTACTCTCAGAGTAGACTATACTTCCAATGATGGGGAGATTGAGGTTTGAATCTTGGTCCGGTATACAGAGCCAAAACTGTTTTGCACTCTCCCTCGAAGAAAGTGCGGATACACTTCCTCCAAATATTCACTTCATAATCCCTAAAACCATTAGCGTAAATAGTACATAAGCGTATAGAACGAACGGTTAGTAAGACGCAGTGCTAGGAAAAAAAAGTACTAGAGGAGACTGATACAATAACCATCTGCCCACTGGTGCATTTATTTTGTCTATTTGTTTGCTTTAGCTAACACTAATTTTTTTTAAATATTTTCAACTTTGATAAGAAGAAATTTCTGTAGTCATACCTTCAAGGAATTAGGTATTTAAATTTTTATCTACATTTGTATTTAACGTGCACATTATAAATACTGCTATTCAAGTACGTGAGTGTCAAATTAAGCTTAAACTTGCAAAATACGCCATTATTACAAGCAAGCTGTAGTATAATTTTTAATCGAATATTAGTACATACAGATAATATAGGGTATACATGTGTCAACACTAAGCCTGTGCAGACCTTTGAAATTTTAAATCTGATTCTAAATATTACTAAGACACGAGTGCGAATCTTGGAAATATTAAATCCTAATGTAAAACTTGCTAAGAGTCGAGTGAAAACCTTCAAAAATGTGTTACCAAGTCCAAATCTTACTAAGATACCAAATTTCAAAGTTTAGTATTAGTATTATTTGGATTCGATTCGAAATTATGAAAATAAATGAATCCAAGATTCACATTCGATGGGCTTAGCTCAAAATTAGAATTTATAATTCAGCCTTGCTGCATTATAATCAAACCAAATATCAGTTGCTTAGTAGAGTAAATAGATACATTTACTTTAGTATCAGGTCGTAGAAGGAATCACATTTTTGACAATTGCTTGTGACAAAGAACATAATTTAATGAAAATATATAACTAATCCTACCTTTTTGTAAATATTAATCAACCTTTGCATTATTCTTTTATTAAAAAGGTGTTATCTTTATTTTATCTTTCACCTATTGAAATGATTGCTATGGATTACTATTTTTTAAACAAACTTATTTTTTTTTCCAAAATGATTGTCAACTCTTTTTTAAATATTTTTAATTCGACTATATTCAGAAACTTAAAATATTAAAATATTCAACACAAATTTGATTTAAACCATCATCATAGTAAGTCTAAAATAGATTATTCGATTGATATTTGAAACTATTTGTAAAATAAAATATTCAATCCCCTTTGATTTAAGCTTAGAATTAGACTAGAATAGTTTTGAAGAATATAGTTTAACATAATGTGACTCGATTAGGATTTGACTCAAATTATTAATTTTAGATAACAGATTCTATTTAGACTCGATTATAAATTAGTCTTATGCATGAGATTCGATTTGTATTCGATTCGAAACAATTAGCCGAAATTCGTATTTGTTACAAAATTGAGAACAGAGGATTCGCACAGGCTCAGGGCCAGTTTCATAGTCAGATTGAGTACTCCTCAATTGTGGAGCTACACTAAATACAGGATGGCATCTAGCTAAACTCGAATGGAATGGATGAGTCACATATGTTGGTCAGGTAAAACTGGACCATTCCACTCGGTATTGTAGCAGAGTTATTTTTATATGTATTCGTCCACTTTAACTACTCATTACTCGCCTTGGTGGCATAGTTAGCTAACGCGCTAGATTAGTGTTGAGCTAGACTGCTGAGGACGGGTAGATTGAGGATCGAATCTCGGTTGGGTGTAGTGTGAGTGGTTTTTCCTAAATGTTTTTCAACTCTCCCTCCACGAAAGTGCGGGTTCAGTTCCTATATTTTATATGTTCCTAATTTCTAATACATTAGCGTAATTAGTACTTAAGCGTATAACCCTATCGGGTAGTAAGACGCAGTGTTAATAAATACAAAATAAATAAAACTACTCATTCGTGAATAGAGGGGCCAGTGAGAGCGCAGACAAATATGTGAGTCTTATTTTGTTTGGTTTCTTCTTTATGTGGAGGTCAGGGTTAAAACCCCACAAGAGTGTATTAATATTTCACCTTTTATTCCCAGTCTCTCCACATGAATTTTGATAAATTTCGTTTAGAGATTAAACTTTTAATCCAAATATTAAATAGTAGTAGTAGTAGTATTAGACGTTCTAATTACAACAGGTCCATTCCTTTTGTCAGTGAACATAGACCACCAATGACACCTATCCTATGCCTACTCCTTAAATTCCCAGAATTTTCTTATTTCCTTCAGGTCATCCAATATTTGAAACCTTCTTCTTCCTAAGTTCCTCTTTCCCTTGACCTTTCCTTCTATGACGTCATGCAGAAGACAGTTCTTCCTAAGGATGTGTTCAATCCAGTTTGCTTTGTACAAAAGAATCACATCCATTTTTTTTCTTCTCACCCATACTTTTAGGACTTTTTCATTTCTCACCTTTTCTAACCACCTGATATTATCAAGTTTTCTTCAGCATCATATTTCAAAGCTAAATATTTATTTTCAGTTTTTCTAAAAATCCAAGATTCTGCTCCATAGAGTGCGATGCTCCAAATGTAGTATTAAATCAGTTTCTTCTTCTTTTCCAAACTCTACTTTCTGGTCACCAGTAAACCCTTCTTGTTAAAAGCTTCCTTGACTATGTTGATCCTTGACCTAATTTCCTTGGTGAAGAATACATAATTTGTCAGAAGACTTTTCAGGTACTTGAACCACTCTATTTTTTCCAACTCCGTGCTTCCAATTTTATTCTCTCTGAAATTATTCACAGCATCTTAATGGCATCGCTGGTATTCTTCCATTACAATTTATATTTTATATTTCAGTCGTTTGTTGTTTATTCTTGATACAATTTTCCCTCACATTAGAGATGAGTCTGATAGTCCTGTATTCAAAGCATTTCTTGGTAAGCTCCTTTTTCTTTAAAACCACCATGGTTAAGCCTATAAAGACTAATTTATAAGTTTTGTCAGAGCTGTTATTCCGTCGTCTCCTACTTCCTTCAGGACAGTTTGTATTTCATCTTCTCCAGCAGCTTTATTTTCTCGCATATACTTAATGGCTCTCTCAAATTGACTATTGACTAATGGAAATGCTGGGATCTTTTCATCTCCCTCTACCTCATACCTGGTTCCCTGGTCGATTTTCATTGTATAAGAGTTTTTTATAGATCATTTTTAAAACCGTAAGAACCTCTTTGTGATCCATCACCACATGACGTTCAGGATTTTCTATTCCTATCGTTAATACATCTTTTTATTAATTCTCTCTAAGTTCCTTTTCTTTCTGGTACATTAGGTCATACTTTCCTTTTATTTACAGTTCGATAATGTCATCGTATGTATTCTCTATAAAGGCCTTCCTCACTTTGTCTGTTTCTCTCCTTAACGCGTTGTTTAGTTTATTTATTATTATTTTTCGGCGTTTTTCCATTCACATCTTTCCTCCATTTTCTGAAGCATTTCTTTTGCTACACAGAGATTTAATGCAGTCCTCTTCACATTTCCCACATTGTCATTTAGCAGCTTCAAAGAATATTCTTACCACTGTTCTACTTTGCTTTCACAATTATCATACTCGCTTCTGCCACCTCACTTAACTTATGTTATATTGAATTTATTACATTATCACTCTTGCTTACTAATTTTTCTAAGTCCCACCTCAACTGTACTTGTTTATCTTCCTGTTCCTATTCAGTTTTGTTTAAATGTATGCCACGAGCAGTTTTGTCGCCCTATGCTCAGTAAGCACCCAGAAATGTCTTCACATCCTTTAATATATTCTTGAATCGCTGTTTGAAAGGTATGTTGTCTAGTCGTATCCTGCGTATGTCTCCTGGGCTCTTTCATGTGTATAATCTTATCTTACCTTTCTTGAAGCAGGTGTTGGTCACTACCAGAATATTCCGCTGGCAAAATTCGATGAGCATCTGCTGTATCTTGTTTCTATTTCCGATTCATGTGGCCCTATAATCCTCTGCTCACTCCCTTCTTCAACCACACGGTTCTAATCATCCAAAATGATGGTGTTAATTTTACCTCTTCCCTCTATTTAAATACTTACTTCAATTTCATAATATCTTTCTTCTACCTCGACAACAGCGTGGTCGGTTGTTTTCATGTACACTTGTACTATTAAAATATTCACTGGATCTGCGTTAATTTTACAAACATTTATTCTCTCACTATGACACATCGCTTTAATAACACTTTTCACCACTTCATTTTTCATCACTATTGCCACTTATTTTTCTCCACTATTGCCACTTATTTTTCTCCACTATTTCCACTTGAATTGAACATTGTGTAATTTCCAGAGACTATTTCACTTTGATCTTTCCACCAGACTTCACAAAAAACCGTAATGTTCACACCACACCTGCCCATTTCCATTGCTAAATTTCCCAGTTTCTCCACCCTTCTCACCGTCATTACATTACATGTCGTAATACTCAAAGAGAATGTTTTATTTGATGATTGTTCTTTGTTGACAACTCCCTCTAAAGTAGTCCCCTCCCGGAGTTCCAAAAGTGGGACTAGCTTACTTCCAGAATGTTTACCCCAAGAAGACACATAATTAATTTTGTTCCCTTGACAAAAGGCAATATTTAGCACTTGCGTATTACAATAAATTATCTTTCATCTTTGTGTATTTAAAAATAAAATATATTTTACTTGACTGAATTTGTTGTTTTTCCTCAGGGTTTTTAGAAAACTATCTGCAATGGTGTACTAATTGGCTTCAGTATATACTGTATCATTATATTGATGATGCTTTCAAAGTGACGACTATAAATAATATTATTAATGGATAAATACATACACGAAAGTAGTTCAATTAATTAAGTAACTGTCACATTTTGTACATTTTTGGTAATTTTGTCTAGTTATGATAAATAAAAAAGCTAGTAAAGCTGTTTAATCGTCCTTCACTTTACAAATAGGTTTCATCACTTTGATAAGTGATATAAAAGAACTTTATTTTTCCAATTGATAACATATTTGCGAGGCTTTTTAATACGATTTAGTTTTATATGAACTTTTCGACAGTCAATCAATTCAAAATTAACGTATATATATTGGGAAAAGATCATTGTAGAAGTTTTTAACCTAGTTTACCAGACCATGGAAACCATAATAAACCATTCGCCTTCAGGAAAAATACCTATTGTACCGTCGTGAATCGAACACAGGACTTCTGGATAAGTAGCCTTTTATAACGATCACTACACAAGAGACAGGCCTATAAACATTTTTTATAAATAATGACAGAAAACAACAAAATACAAAATGTATGTATACGATTAATTAAAATGTAGGCATCTATTATTACTTTCTACTCTCATGGGTGTCAACGTGGATGAAGCTATCAATCTTGTCTAGTACGACTTATCGGGGATAGTAAAGTTGGGCATACAATTACGGCAGGGTAAAATGAGTAGTTTTTATCATAAATTGTTTCTTAATATCCCTTCACACAAATGCAGTTACACTGCCTTTAAATTCCACCTTCTTCATCTCACTTAAGTAAACAGGCGGACAACTCAAACGAGTAATGAGAAGACGTACCCGTAAAAACAAGACAATGTTTTTCAAGTAAACCTGCAGACTAAAAGCTATATTTCAGTGCCAAGTCAAAACAAAACTGATTGTATCAATAAGATTATACGATATTATTCCTAGAAAACACTGTTTCATTTATGTTTTCTCTCAAACACACACACATACCTTTACAGTTTGATCGTTCTTTAGTTTTATTTCACAGCGTGTCTAGCCAGCGTGGATGAAGATTTTCACAATAAATAAAGGGAACTATCTAGTCTGAATGCTTTAAGACAAATTTATTTGCTTGGCTACGCAATTGTAAAACCTTCAGACGATACCTGGAAGAACCCATTAAAACAATAGAGAAAGAAAATAAGGGGAAGAAAGAACTATCTATTTTTATAAGTCCGTATGTATTAAGTCAAAAAGATAAACATATTACGGTGTAACTCAGTGATGGAAAGTGGTGATAATAAGAGAGGACTATGAAGTAGCCCACCTTGGTGGCGTAGTTGACTAACGCGCTTGTCGTATTGAGCTCGACTGCTGAGGACGGAGAGATCGAGGTTCGAATCTCGGTCGGGTGAACCGGGGGTGGTTTTTCTTTAATGGTTTTCCACTCTC
>CABFOV010004546.1:18530-44348 GCA_902141375.1 Timema poppense | reverse complement strand
ATTATTATTATTATTAGCACCGCGTCTTACTACCCGTTCGGGTTATACGCACTTACGCTAATGTGTAATGGTAGGGTGATTGTGAGATGAAATGAAGGACCTACAGTTTAACGTGGAATCCGAACCACGGTGGAGGCCTGGCATTCCCCACATTCACAAGATGTCTTGTCAGAGGTGAAGGAAGGGTTTGGTAATCAGATAAATCTTTGCCGGGACCGAGGATCGAACCCCGGCCGCCAGCATAGAAGTCTGACACCTTACCCCTAGACCGCCAGGTCACCCAATTTCTTATTAAAGTGTATTGGTGTTGATATTTCTTGTAGTCCTTCCACAAAAGTTGTAAAGTTCTTGCTAAAATGTCTGATACCTTTGTGTTTCTCAGTCTAATGTGCAGGAGTGAACGAAATAATACGTTATCCCATTCATTGCATTGCAATACTTTAGCAAGAAATATTTACCAATATTCTTAGCTATCCCAAATTGACCATAACTGAAACAAACATTTCTCAACTATGGGGGAAAAAAAACAACTCATATCTCACCGACTGTATTTGCAGTCACTCCTTGTATTACAAATATCTGTACGTTACTAGTTTTCCATTCAATTGAATATTTCTTCAAATCTAATACATTGTACAACAGCAGCATTTCTGAATATCAGTAAACTACTCAGTTTGTCCCCTCCCTCATTTCACGAACCTATATTCTTTAAGTCTTAAATTTTGATCACAAATACCTCTGAAAGAAATTTTGAAGTATATCATTATAAAATTGGACTATTAGTGCTAGAAACTCACCTTTTAGTGAACTTTGAACCACTAGTCCCTCACCTGTTTTTCCACTACTTGAAGATTAGGAAGATTAAAACCCAGGACCATAGCAAGAGAGGGTGTTTTATTTAGGGTCTCAAACATCTCTCGAACGTGCTCACATGCAACCATAGTTTTGTAAAAAAAAGTATTTTAAATTGCTTCAACAGGGATTAAATGTTAAAACAAAAATACTCCTAATCATTTCTATTTGGGGAATTTCACCACAATCCCTTGCAGGTAGGATACCCTGCACCCCCTGATTCCCTCCCACCTAAATTTTGGTTATGGCCCTGCTAAAACCTGTTCTTACTGAAGTTAAAATTACAGGAGGTTAGTCACTAAGCTCATTGGCTTCACGCTTCGGTCATTTTGAAATATAAGTTATATAATTA
Source organism: Timema poppense (assembly GCA_902141375.1). Classification (NCBI taxonomy): domain Eukaryota; kingdom Metazoa; phylum Arthropoda; class Insecta; order Phasmatodea; family Timematidae; genus Timema; species Timema poppense. Next base: position 43,144 of record CABFOV010004546.1, on the reverse strand, counting down.
TATTTTAAAGCCCCTTTCAGATGGGTGTATGTGAACCACTTCATGAGAGTTGAAGCTATCATTAGGGAATTGTGTCTCGTGTAGTCTTTCACAAGAGGGTGTGTGAGCGAGGTGCCGGCTTTAGTGAGCCAGTTACTGGATCTCCTAAGCATTAGTGGGCTATTGAGGCTTATGTAACCTTTCACATAAGCATGCTTGAGCTGAAGCTCAGTACTGGAATAGCTGTGTTAAAAGTTGCACCTGGCGGAGAAAAACAAAGCAGTCTTTGTGCAAAACAATTTTTTGAAAAAAATTAGATTACAGCAAACATTGTGGCCACCAGCTGCAATTGATATAGTAATTGACTGAAAAAACTTTTGTCCGGCAGGCATTAACAATATTATTCAACTTTTCAAAAGTTTATACAGACATACAGAAATAATTAAATCAGGCATTTCCCATCCTAAAAATTACTCTCGGGTCCACCCACAGTTTTTTTTAGAAATAATTAAAACAACTCTACATCGTCTTCTCCAAATTCATGAAACAGTGTATAAAAATAGCAGTTTTTCTTTCATCCTTAAAATTATAATAGGGTGCATCCATAATTTTATAATTAGTTTTTTCTTTCTAATTTGAACTGCAACCGTTAAATCGTTAGCCTCTTCTGATTAGTGGATTGTATAGTACTGACAAGCAGTTATGTTATAAACGCCAGTGAGCTGCATCATGGCTCTAATGAACTTTTTCATAGTGGCTCAAGGTATCGGCTCTTGTGAACCAACTCACACATGCTCGTCTGAAAGAGGGCCTTAGCATTGTAAATATAGACCTTTAAAAGTGACACTGTATTTAATAAACCTATGTAAGACTCGCCAAGTGTATGCTTCACACATAAATATGTGTAATTTTATTAATTTTATAGTCTTGATAATGTTCCTAAATAATTATTAGTAATTTATAATTACAAAATTAGATATTTAACTAGACGTCACCCTGACTCCTGATGTCCCAATTGATCCCCATTATCTTGATTACTTCTAAAGACAAGATAAATTTGGTGATTGTCCTTTGTCTACACTTGATTGTCGTTAATCCTTTGTTTGATAGCTTCTGTTTTTAAAAAATACTCTTTGGAATGTCACTGTGTTAACATCCATCCACCAGTGTTAAAGTTGGACTAGATAGTTTGTGTGCTGGTCGAGACAGAGCCAGAACTCCTGTCATTGACTTCAGTTCACCCCAGATAGACCACCTATGGACTCAACAGGTCATTTCCCGACATGGCTGTTGATATGGGACACAAATTCAGGCAAATATCTTACTGATATGTGTCAGACACTCTCCAAAATGTTCTGTAATATATACAAACATATTACTTAATTTTGCTTGTTTTGTTTTACAATGAGGAAGCCCAATGACTAAATGATGTACGATGATGGAAAAAAAGTATCAACCAATTAGTAAGTGAAAAGTGAGTTAAGAAAGCACACCTAAAGAAAGAGGGAAAAAATGTGGGAGGCCAGAGGAATCCAATGCACATATGTAACATCTTCCTTTCTTTTGGCTTCCATAGGAGAAAGCCACACACACATTTAAACACATAGTTTTATCATTGTTGCCTTTATCAAAAAATTGAGGGAAACTCGCTAGTGTTGTTCTTCTCTGGTGTTTGTGTTGGCAGTGTACATGTGTGAACTTTGAACATTTCAGTCTAATATGAGTCATGATTGCTTGCATACAGAGCCTAATAGTTTTTCAATCAATACCAATTAAATATACAGTCTTTGAGAAATCAATTATTGCACAACATCCCATCAATTTTATAAGCAAGCTAGATTGAACAGGTGAACAGCTATGAATAATGAGTCTAGGCGGAGTCATTAGGTATTAAAATAAATTATTATATCATCAAAGGGGATCTATAACTTTATGAATAACACTGAACCATTAATGAGATTCTGATTACTTTGAATCTAAACAAATAAAAAATAAAAATTTATAGGCTAACTCTTAAATGGTGGTGGTATTTATGTATGTAATGGGGGAAGTTATAAAAGTTATTAGGAATCTTATTTCATATATTCATAAAAGGGGTGTTTTTTCAACTTCCCATTCTGACAATTCATAGATAAATATAGCTATTTTTTTTAAATATAAAAACAAGGGAATGACTGAATTTTATAAAGTTAAACAAATTGAATTTTAAGATTAGCTTTGTCGACACTACACATGTGTGACTTTCTTATTTAATTATCTCAACATTAATTTTAAAGAAGTTTAAAACCAAAACAATTCAGAAGTTCAAGCAAACTACAATCAGTCACTACAAATTTTACTTTTATTTTTTAATAAATAATAAAACAATACTCCACTTTTGGATTCAAACTGTGCATCTAATGGAATAGTAAAGTTATTTTCTACATTATTCAATAAGTCTAAATTGTTCTGGATAGTAAATCTACTTTCACTAGTGCTCGTGTGGTCTACAACAGTGGTTCTTATCTTTTTATTACTCGCAGCCCTCTAAATATGCTAAAATATTTTCACGGCCCCCAAGTTTTTACTAACATATTATTCATTAACATTTGTTCTAAAATAGTGGCTCTATTTAGTGATTATAATAACAAACAAGTAAAAAAAACCGAAATTAACTTACACTAATGTATTTAATGCTGTTGAACACTTTCCACTAATTTGTCTAGTCTTGTTTCAATTGTATTACTTAATGCTATTTGCATGAAGGAGTCGATTTCGCTGCTTTGTTTTAATATTTATCATTGTGGAAATTCCCTTTTCACATAAATAAGTAGAAACAAAGGGCAGCAAATGTTTAGTGGTGATTGTAAAATAATTGGGATTATATGTACTATCCGTAATTTCTATTATATGTGCTTGTCCTCCTCTCCATTACCCCAAATATCGAGAGTATACTGTACAAGTGCATGCCCACGATCATTTAATCCTTTTTTCAAAAATTGTAAAGTTTAAGATAGTTGACTTCAGTAATAAGCAAATAACATTTTACATTTGCCACGGCCCCCTGAAAGGGAGATTAGCATCCAAATCCCTCTTGAGTGTGTGAGGGGTGGTTTTCTAAATGTGATTCATCAGTCTGGTTTTTCCTGTACTTTTTCTACAACTTCCTGATCTCTACTAGTTTTAGTGATTTTTTTTAGCACCGCATCTGACAACCCGTTTGAGCTATACACTTATATTTTAGTGATCGTGTGGTCAAATACATTAGGGTTAATCTCTCAGTAGACTGGTTTGGTGATGGTGAGGGGTTAGAATCTTGCTTGAATTAATATGATTTAACACTGCAATTTTCCCACCCTCTTGCCACACTAGTGATGGCACACTTCCTCTGATACAACTTTCCTCATCCAGACTCTTTAAATTAAGCAATTAATAATCTTGGTGTTAAACTCCATGGTGTGAGCCTGCAAGTGAGATATACCAACCAAGCAACCGCTGCTGTTAGGGATGATACCGGTAGCGCGAACATTTGCGGATATAGAGTGTCATGTGATCAGCAAAACAAACCCTTTGGCAATAAATCTCAATTTTCTAAACCGCAGCTGCAACTTCTTTATTCAAGTAACTCCTCATGTGTCCTCACGAGACTGAGTTTGAACTCGTTCCAGTAATAAAAATTGCCTAATGTTAATACGTTTCAATTAAAACAAGAAATTTATTCCAATGTGTCATCAACTGATTTTACAATATTAAAAAAATAAATTGAAGAAATGGACTATACATATTCTTAATCAAAGTCCAATGATATGAGTAACCGGGCTGATTGTGTGATTCCGACTACTGAACTCATGACTGCAAGGCAAACAGCCTTGGATATTGTTCACCACTAAATCTAGTCCACCTGATAATGATCACTATCAGGAAACAAAAAGTGGAAGAAAATATACAACAAAGGTTGGGCAAATACACTTGACTTGATCTTTCAAATACTTAACTCTAGGAAACTAAATGCTTTGTTAAGAATAGTTGTAAGCTTATATTTTGGTAGTTAGTTTCTAAATTGTTTTTATTAATTTATGCTAGATAAAAAAATATGTCCAGCTGGTAACTAACTGCTGATGATTGCTATATTAAATAAAAAACTTTCAATACCATTATTAATAGGTTGATTTCTATGATGTTGAAATACATTTTTCCTGTGGAGATAAGACCAAATAAGAGACTAAATGACAAATTTAATAAATAGTTATAATTTACAACTAATATTTTTAATATAAATACATCGAGGTTATCATGACAAAGGAAGGGGGGTTTTACCCACTGTAAATGTTAGGATAGTGTATTCAAAGAATTATTATTATTATTTGAGGGTAGACATTAAATTTTATTGGGTAAGGAGACAGAGGCACATGGGGGGCTTTTGTAAATAGAAGAGCCTTTATTTCTGTTTGGTATGAGATATGCTTCAATACTGCCATGGAAAACAGTATCTACTACCATACTTCTTTTACACCTCTTCAATACTCTCACCTACAGAACAAACTATACTGCACAAAAATTATTTTTGAAGGGACAATAAGGTCCGTGGAGTAAGTCACAAATCGCCATTTAATGTTGAGCGTCTACCAGCAGTACTTCTGTCAACATTAAAAAGATCATTGATACATAACCACATTAAACATAGTATTTGCATATAAATCAATCATATAATTTTAAGGTCATACTTAACACAATCCATTCCAAAATGAGATATATTATTACCAGCAGAGAGATAGGGCATCCATGATATTATTACCAGCAGAGAGATAGGGCATCCATGATATTATTACCAGCAGAGAGATAGGGCATCCATGATTGGGAGGATGGTATCTGACAGAAGAAGGTTCTTTATTGCAAACATTGAGTGAAAGTGACTTTTCAAAAATAGTTATTATTTGATTTAGTTAGTGTTTTTGTATCTTATAAGAACACAATATATTAATAAAATTATTTGTTCTTTTGTTTTGCAGTTGTAGCAATAAGAGAGATTCTAGTATATGAAAGAATGCATTAAAAAGTACTATATTCACTCTTGTATCTTGTTATAGTTCGCCACAAAAATAAATAAATAGTTTTATAACTTAGAGGAAGAGCCATTCAAAATATTAGTTTTTAAAACAAAATGCTTTTATTTTGTAAACAGTGTAAGGCCACAACCTCCTTGAAAGGGTGCTTTTACACATTATACTTGGCATCAATGTGGTTTTACCACCTTCTTTAATACAAATGTTGCACACTTCCTTAAAATTCACATTCATAATCCAATAACTTTAGATTAAAAGTCGTGGAGCAAAAACAAAATAGTATAATTACTATGGTATTTTTTAAACAAATTAATAGAATGGGAATTAGCATTCATTCCTTTTCATGAAAAATAAATTATTTTCAAAGTAAACTTTGCTTTACTCTAAGGTTGAGAGCGCTAGGTTGTCAGTTCTGAGGTCTGACCTACCTCTTCTTTAAGTCCCTCACATTATATTTGATGTTTGAATCTCAAAAACAAACTTTTCAGTTGACCTTTTTCAAGTAAACTAATTTGTTTGGATTTCACTATAATTTGCAGGCACCATATATAAATATTCTAGATGTCTTAAGATTACATAAATAACAACACTTGGTATTAAAAAAAAAAGCAATTTAGATGTTTTGGGATACCATGGGATTAATGGACCACCTATGTGGTATAGTGGTCAGAGTTCCTGGGTTCAATCCTCGGTGCTTCTAGATTTTTCTGTTAAGCAGTGGGTCTGGAATGAAGTCAAACCAGCCTCGTGAAGACAAAGAAAGAGATACTTAAATGAAAAAGTAAAGGCTCCAGTCTAAAAAAAACTGAGATTACTGGCCGTAGGTTTTGTTGTGCTGACTACATGGCACCTTCTATCGCAAAAGTTGCTACAATCATCAACAACAAACAGCGGCCCCTCAGTCACTATAGCTTGGTTGTGGGCTGATGTGATGGAGTTTTTTTGATATGATTAATGAAATAGTATTTTTAATGTGAGTACTTATGTACTTAAACTAACTGTAACATAAATAATGTTGATACAGGCTTTCACACAGTTAAATATTAATGTAAGCATAATTTGACATATTTATATTTTTGTTCCAGGTGAATTGACAACCAATATTCTTCGGGTGGTTCAAGAAGCTCGAACCAAGACCCTGGGACCATTCAGTCCATCTTTCAGTATTCATAATATCATACGGGATGGATTAGAAAAAGTTAGTTTCATTTTGAACACTATTACATTAATTGTATAGCTCTAGTTTTTATATTTGCATTTATATACAGTAGCCCAATGGCTTCTTTGGTGCTGACTGACAGCTCACAGCTGACTGTCAGAAGTGACAGCTGCTAAATACATGTCTTTGCAGATCATGGTTCAGCGTAGGGATACATAATTTGGTCTGGTAACTTTTCAAAGCGGTGAGCTGTCAGTCAGTACCAAAGAAGCCATGGGGCTACTGTAGTTACTAATTTTGTAGTGTTTGTTAATACAATTAAATTGCTTCTCAAATCACATTTGAGAACAACACTTAATTTGTTAATGAAAACTGCTATTTTTGCAAGTTTTATTCAAAATCAACTTTTCAAATCTTTCAAGTAAATTGTTTAAATGCTCTCTTTACTATTTTTAAAGAATTATGTGTAGCATTATATATATATTTGTTCAAAAACTACTTGGCTTTTTCAATGTTAAAAAAATACTGCTAATGACTTCACATAATATTTTAATTGTAATACCAGAAACCTCTTAAAACTTTAATATATAGTATGCGTATAACCTGAATGGGTAGTAAGACACAGTGCTAATAATAATAATATATAGTATGATAAAATTGTGTGTAAGGTTTTAGACATAATCTGTTAAAAAATTAAAACTGTTTATCCAAAAAGAAAATTAGTTTTTTAACCAAACATATCTAAAATGTTGTTGAATTAAAATTCCACACAGCAATGGTACAAGTTTGACAGTAAATTTAAGGATAAAATTCCAAACAAGTCCCCCGGTTGGTTTTCCGATCCTCTTTCAGGATAATGCTGGTGCATTTCTCAAAATAAATGTCCTTAAATTAGTGTATGTTGCACATAGGACAAATAGTCAATACGACTAAATTACCCTTGAAAGGAGAATAGAAGGGCAATTAAGGCCTAGCCCCTACACACTTACCAGAAAACTGTAGGCCTCATAGTTCACAATTAAAACACAACACAGACTGGACTATGGCAACATGGCTAGAGGTTGATCATGGTCACTTAGATTCTGTTATTACCTGATTTTTTATTAAAAAAGTTAGGTTTGGATTCTGCAGTTGCCTGTTCATACTTGTGTCTTTACTCATGGTAGATATATAGAATATTGTATTTATATTGTATTTAATTAGTAAACAAAATTACCTCTTATTATTGTTTATATATAAATTACTGAGTTGTGTGAATAGGCCTGCTTCGAAGAGAAGGTTATCCAAGATTGAGACCAGGAGGGGGGACTAATTGTGAACAAGCAAATATTATTTTTTTATTTTATTTTAGCACCATGTTCTACTACCCGTTCGGGCTATACGCTTAAGTACTAATTACTCTAATGGGTTAGGAATTGGGAAGGTTGAATTTAGAGGAAGTGAACCCGCATTTGTGTGGAGTGAGAGTGAGAGTGAGAATGGAAAACCAATTCACTATTTGTAATCGGCAAATAAATGTCAATGTGTTTTAAGCTATTCACTAATTTTATTGAAAAATATTTTTTGCAGTTAAATATTTGGTCAAATCTGAACATCTTTGTAAAACAAGTTGTAATCTTAAAAATCACAAAGTATACTATCATGTTCTGCCATTTCTGATAGGGTCTTCCCCAAGATGCTCACCTTAGAACAAGTGGTAAGCTTCACATTTCTTTGACAAGGGTTTATGACGGCAAGAATGTTGTTGTAAACGAGTTTCACAGCCGAGAAGAACTTATTCAAGTGAGTTGAACCAATTGGCAACCAACATAATGCATATTTTACTATAAATATAGATTTAAGTTAGTCATTATATAGGGCCTACTTATTTTTGAGATGTAAACACCAGTTATAATTTAAATAATGGCAAAAATTGAAAATAAATTTGTGTGTTATCTTGAGATGGGATGCTTGAATCCTATTGATGGTATTGAAGATTTGTAAAAATCTTGAAATTATATCAAATACAATTATGAAGACCTTGACTTGACATAACAATTTCAAGCAATTGATAAGTTGAATTATAGACTTGTGTAGGCAAAATAAAATAAGGGACGTCCCTAAGTAAATTTTGCGCCCGGACAGGATGGCTTTTCGTCACATCCTATATAACCGAGGGGTACTAAGAAACTATGAAAATAATCCCCAAACCTAACAGTTCCAGTTAAGTAACCTGTGCGTGATATGAAAATAGTCCCCAAACCTAACCTAATCTTATCACACTAGGGTTACTTTAGATTAAGTTGATAGTTTGTTTAGCGCCCCCTCCCCTCAAGCCGCAGCGATCCGGCCCTTAAGTAGCCTCTGAACAAATTACAAAAAAGTACAAAATTGTATTGATACAATTAATTTACCAAAAATGTGTTCTCTTTATTATAACACAATCGACGTGAGTAACAAAATAGCACTTGTTATTGGCACCAAGCCTTAACAACCTTTTTAAATTCATTTTGAAATATTCTCACTTTGACTCAAGTTTTAAATTTTTTTAAGATTGGAGGATTAGAATTTGGATTTTATCTTTAATCTCATATATATTTATTTGCATGCAGATCTTCTTTTTTATATAGCAAACTTTTTTTTATCTAACTCTTGAGCTGATATATATATATATTTAAAACAAATTTTATGTTCATACAAAATTTTAATTTTGTGTAAATATTAATTATTCTTTCAAATAAATTAAGGTATTTTTAAGTGGGACTTTTGAATATTATAGTGTTTTCTTGGAAGGTATGTATTTACACATATGGTTCCTTGGTTTTATTAAGAATATCTTACAATCTAGAAATTGTTAATTGCTTTACTTTTTTTTTTAAATTTCATTTCATACCAACTCCAAATTAATATCACAATTATTGTGAATATAAATAATAATCATGTACTTTAAAATATATTAATTTAATTCATTTTTTTAGGCACTCTTGGCAAGCTCCTTCATTCCAGTCTTCTCTGGAATCTTACCCCCAAAATTTCGGGGGATCCGTTACATGGATGGTGGGTTTAGTGACAACTTGCCGATGCTCAATGAAAACACCATTACAGTCAGTCCATTTTGTGGAGAGAGCGACATTTGTCCACGAGATGTATCTTCACAACTATTTCATGTAATTATTTTACTATATAACTTTCCAATTAAACTTTCAACCCTACCAGAATACCTAAGTATTTATGTACTTAGCTGAGGCCATACATTAGTGTTAAAAGAAAAGGCACATTTTCCGGATGATCACACACACTAAGGCATCAGTCTCGAGATATATCAAATTGCCAGTAAGGAGGAGATCGAGGCTGAAATATCACCTAAGATTACTTGGGTAATTTTCCACATATGATTCATTAATATGTTTATCAGTCCCCTCTATATGCTAATGTGTGTGCACTTCATCATAACAACACCTTAGATTAAACCATTAACAACGCTTGTCTTAAATATAAAAAAAAGAAGGAAAGAAGGCATGGGTGTAAGGGGCAGGGGTAATGGGTTTTAGCCCTGTCCCCGCCACTCCCCCCTGAAAAAAAAAGAGATCCAAAGTTGTTAATACAACTTAGAGGCATTTGATTTTCAAAAAAATTTCAGATCAAATCAGTCCAAATGATTTCTAGAGGCATCCGATTTTTAAAAAAACACCTCTTTGGAGGACACCCCAAATATCTTCTCTATGTATGTACCATTTTTTCTAAGCCAAGCGAGGACCATTCCATTTAGCTTCTAAAGACATCCGATTTTTAAAATTTGATGGTGAGAGATCACTTTAAATAGTGTCTAGGACATTCTAAATTTTAAAAATAATTTTGGCCTAGAAGCTCTATCACCCCATCACTTTTTAAACTCTCACTTATCCCATTGAATATTAAATTTGAAATTTACATCTTCAGGGGTTCTTATATTGGCTTGCAAAATTTAAATTTTCTATCAAACCTAAAAAGTATTTTCTTTCTATACCCTCCCTTTCCCTATTTCTCGAGGTCCTATTTAAAATGTTTAGACTCGTATAGCTATATTTAAAGTTTTAAGATTTTTTAACTATTTTGAGCCCTCTAGCTGTCTGCTAAATTTCAATTTTCTACCACACTATTTTTATTGGTTTTGTTATTTTTGAACACAATTTCATACTCTTTTTTCCAAATCACTCTCAGATATTAAAGATTTTGATATTGATTTGGTTATCTGGAGTTTTCTCTCTTCCTGTCTGCCAAATTTTAATTTTATACATAATCTTTAAAGTTTTTTCCCTTCTAATTATATCCCTCCCTCACCCTCCCATTTCATAAAGCTCCATTTTAGAATTCCCCATTTTTTAAATATTTCTGGTTATATGAGGTAATCTCTTTACCTTCCCTCTAAATTTATTCTTTCCTGCTTATATATAAGTGCCTTATCTTTTTCTGGGGCTGCGCGTGCGCACACGCACGCACTCACTCACTCACTCACTCACTCACTCACTCACACTCAATTTCTGTTTTATAGATATTATATATACACATTCATCGAGTATACCATTCGGGTTGTATGCACACATTAATTTTGTTAATGGAATGGGGATGAGGACGGTAGAATTTTAGGCAAAATGTTTTCATGGAGAAAAATTGGGAAACCCTTTAGGAAAAACCACCAGACACTGATGGGGATTTTGGGACTCTTCTTCAAAAGAAATTATATACAACATATATAAACTCTTCATTAGCTAGTCCCTTTTATAATATTTAAATATTAAGCTCAATAAACACACATGTATTTAAAAAACTATAAACTCATAACACACAGACTGAAAACATTTATGTATATAATATAGCACCTAGAAGTTAGCTGGACATGTGGACTAAAAGTAACTCTTGTCTATTATTGTATAGCTGTGATGGGTGGCAGGTGTAAATCTCGACCGTGTGTACAGAGTTTTTAATTAAATGATGTCCCACTCTCCCTCTACACTAATCCGGATATAATCCCTCAAAATGCCTCTTCCTTCAGTCCCAGCCCACTAGCTTAATTAAATGTGGTTAACCTGGCCGTGTTAGACAGTGCAGATACATAATAATCTAAAGAGACAATGAACAACAGATCCATGTTTACATCAAACAAGCGTACAATAAAAATATACAAATTTATAACTGAATTAAAGTCTTTGTTCTTATTGTTATTTATGTATATTAAAGCAGATTAGAGTAAATTTATTTGAATTTCAAATATTAGAAAGCTAAACAATTATTTTAAATATATACTACCAGTTTTCAAGCCTGTCTTTGACATGCAGATTTAATGTAAACTGAGTATGCAACGTCAGAAGTCGGAAAAAAATAATCCTATCCACTGATAGCTTATTTATCGCTGTAGGCTTTGTATTAGTTGAGAAAAAGGGATGTTGACAACAGAAATAATATATAAGATTTTTGCACCACGTCGTTCTACCTGGCCAGTCTTTTGACACTTTGTGTGGGGAGGAGAATTTTAAATTAAATCTATCTTCATTTAAGGGAAGGAAGAGTAAAGAATATAATTAGGAAAAAAACCACAACCAATACTTACAGCTAGAATTCCACTGCCAATTAACAACCTCACCAGAAAGCAAATTATATTAACTTAGTGAGAAGAAGACCCGTAACCTTAGTGAAACAGATAATCTTGTTTGAGTTGGTCTTGTGGATGTGGGGAATGCCAGGCCTCCACCGTGGTTCGGATTCCACGTTAAACTGTAGGCCCTCCATTTCATCTCACATTTCATTTCACTCCTACCATTACACATTAGCGTAAGTGTGTATAACCCGAACGGGTAGTAAGACGCGGTGCTAATAATAATAATAATAATAATTCTTGAGATGGTGGTGAGGGGTCCTTGTGTTGGTTTAGAAATGAAATAAAATGTTAGTTAAAATAACTGCTACAATCGCCCATAGTTGAGCATGTCGGATATGAAATATTCGCACAAAAATTTCTTATGCCAAGTGATGTTTAAAAACCATGAGATGTGCGCCGTTATATTTTAAAAACTTGATCTCCTAAAGCCAAAAATCGAATGGCTAATAGTTGATAGCTAATCCACCATTAATTAAAAATACATTAAAAAACTTTACAGATTAAGATAAAAAGTATATAGGTAAATAAAAACAAACTGCTACTCAAAAATGTAATTTTTATGAGTAATGGTAAATATTTAATAGTTAAAAAAGTATTAAGTCGATTGTATTGAAATATTTATACATTCATCTATAGCACATTATTAAGTAAGATATAAAAAAAACTGAACACTTGCAATTAATAGGTTTGGAAAATCTGTGAAATCTATTTTCATCATTTAAAAAAGCTTTTAAAGTAAATAAAAGTAAGATTAAAAAATATTTTTTGAAATAAAAAACTTATTATAGAATCAGTTTTGTTGAAAAAAAAGTTTTGATGCACAATTTCCCTTAACATCATGTCATAAACTTAATTTTGAACCACGCACCCAAATTAAATTCTCCCTATGACCATGAAGGAAGGTTAGTCATTATTAGAGACTGCTTCTCATATCTCAAGAGGCTCTCTGTTAAAAGGCATTTGTTTTAAATCGAGGTTCTCTAACAGCCATCTTAAATAAAAAAGATGAGCTTGACTAATATTTTACCTGATAACCACTATTACTTGATAATTTTATTCCTATTTAGCATGTTAGATATGTGTGTTTTCAACTAAATAGTTTGTTATTAATTGTTGCAGATAAATTACTCCAATACAAGTATAGAACTTTCAAGGCATAACTTCTATAGGTTTGGTCGCATTATGTTCCCACCTAAACCTGAGGTAAGCATTTTATTAAATGGTAATATATATATTCTGGTATTGCTTTTAATTGGCGTATATTAGTTTAAAGGGTACCTAAAAATAATACGAAAAAATCTAAGCACTAAAGTAGTTGGAGATGTATTTAATGAGTCGCAGTAGTGTAATTTATAATACGTCACGTGGATATTTCAATTGAGAATTGAACAAAAACTTAGGTTGATGTACAGGTTATTTTATATCTAATTTATTCAAAAAGTTTTTTTAAATTTGTTAGTTTTGTATTTTCATAGTTTGTTTACATAACTAATTTTTTCCTGTAAATTGAACATATGTTTTATCACAGGTGCTGTCCAACATGTGCAAGCAAGGTTTCGATGATGCTCTAAGGTTCTTGCACAGAAATAATCTTCTCAATTGCACACGCTGTTTAGCTGTCCAGTCAACCTTTGTTGTCTCTGAGACTCTGGAGGAGAGCTTCGACTATGATCCAGAGTGTAAGGCGTGTCAACAGCATAGAAACGTACGGAACTCAATATAGCTAATATAATCATGCTCATTCTAGCACATAGTTAGAAAATGGTTATTTCCTAAATGTAAAACTACAAGACCACCTATATTATGTTCTCAAATAAGAAAGTGAATATTAAAATTATGTAATAGTTTTGGTAGGAGTGCCTGAATTTCACTCTTTAGATTCAAATAAAATTGAATTGAATCTGAAATATTTACAAAGATTGAATATTTAAAAAAAAGGTATGTTTGAAAAAATATTATACTGTGCGTACCTCAATACACAAAATATCATATACAAAATGTTTAATTGTAACAATATTTAATGGATTTCATCCTAAGTTGATAAGTTGGTTACATTACTATTACAACATGTAATTCACTTACTATATATTTTTGTTACGTGCACATTAATTTATAATGGAGGCCTACTTATCAGTGCAAAATGACAAAAAGTGAATCTACATTTGTCATAATTAGTATTGTTGAAGCTTTGTAATTGTTGAAGTGAAATATTTTTCAAAATTTACAGTCCTAAACATTATTGCTGTAATTAAAAATTAAATATTAATAAGACCCACTTACTATATTTTATTTGTACTGGTTTTCCAGGACGCATTAGTGGCAGATCTCCCAGACACAATTGCCTCCATCCTGCAAGATGCTATTGAGTCTGCAAACAAGGGTCTCATCAACTGGATATTCAAGCATAGAGGCATGAAACTTCTCTCTGTTCTCAGCTTGCCTTGTACACTGCCTGCCGACATGATGTATGCCACATTTACAAAGTGAGTTCCTGCAATAAGTTATACAAAAATACTAGTATTCATAAAATAAAAGGTATGGAGAAAAGGTTCTTTATGTTATAATATTATTTTAGCTCTGTAGTAACTAATACTCCAAGCATGTTGAATGTTTGTCTTATACTTGATGTTGTATCTGATTTAAAGCATTATTAAAATATCAACACCAATATTCTTTGAAAGAGACTTTTGCAGGTATTCCTCAAATACTGATGATATTGGTCCCTTTAATGTTAAGTGCTAAATTAAAACGGGATAATCAAAGGACATTTTTACATATGAAATAAATTAATAATAATTCATGCATAAATAAATTAAAAACTATTTATTTGCTATAGTTCTAAAAACTAAAAATTTCATAGAACATAAATGCACATGTGTGCCCATCAATGTACATGGTGTAAATGCATAGTGGTCACACATAAAGTATGATATCAGAGCACACATAGTTTAAAACTAATGTGATTGTGTCAGTTCAAATCATTATTAGATTATAGATGTTCATTATACTTAGACCAAGCCAAATGAAGATCGCACTATCGTGGAATACCTGTACTTATTTTTTATGTATACTTTTAACAACACAATTGAAACTCGTTAGTATGTGATAACTCCCACAAACAATCTAAATTAATAATGCCCACACTGAAAATTATATCAGCATTAGTCTCACCAAATAGAGTTTTTACAATGTTGCATTCTATTTGATGCTAATACAAGTTTTCCAAACTAACAACCAGGCTTGGCTAGGAGTAAATAATATCTTGCACACTTTAATATCGACCCCACATATTCTAGTTCTTGACTAAGCTACAAAAACAAATAATCATGTAAGAATTAAGTAGATTTGCCTTTTAAAGACTATTTCTTTCTTTATTTTTGTTCAGACATCTTAAGAACTCTTTTAAACTTTTACCCCATTAAGAAACTATTGAAAGTTCCAATTCCAAACCTAGCAGCAATATTCTTAAACGGCTCATTTCATTTAATCCTAAAAGGTTTTTAATTAAGCTATATAGGTAACAACCTCTTTGGGCTATATGCAATGTAATATAAAAACCCATAGTATTTTTATCATAACAATTTAGTCCTTACCAACCAAAATTCTAATAAACACGTTTCAACTGTGCATATTTTTTTTATTTTGTGGCTGTTGACTGCCCAAAATGTGTTTCAAAATACTTTTCTCCTTAACAATTCAGATATAAGTTTAATCTATTATTTACATTTTCAAAATAATTTTAATCATTTTCCAAATGTTTTAGTATTAAAAGTAATTTATAGTAGGCTTAATATGGATTTTTTGTACATAACAGTTTTCATCAAATACCTACTGAACATTTTTAAAATCATTATCATCATTAATGATGTGTTTGAATACAAGAAAATTTATTTTGGGTATGTACATTCGGTTTACCCTGAAAGGTAACAGTCTTACCTTGATATTTTACATTGTGGCTATATCTTATAAGCCACAACATAGTGGAACAATCTAAGGGAAGCTTGCTACTTATAGGGAGGAAGCAGGGTCAGATTCAGAGAGGGTCCCTTGTGTGCTCTCCTCAATAGTTGTTTTAGTTTGTATTTACAATATTGGTTAAAAAATTAAACCAATTAAATCTACATTATAGTCACTACGAGTTGTTTTAACTAACAAAAATGAGCAAAAAACATAAGTAAATGGTGAACATGAATATATATATATATATATATATATATCTTTAATTTTCAAATTAATTTTTAAATTTCGGAAGTATTTTTCACTCAGAATTTCCCGAGGGGGAACCTCCCGGCCTGGTCCCAGGAGAGCGCCGCCTCCTTACCTTCTCACAAAAATTCTGAATTCGCCCATGGGTAGACAAAGGCTACATAAAAAAAATTGCTGTCACAATCTTATAAATGGCAAGGCAAAATGTTTTGGTTTGCCTTTGAATTGTTTGTGAAAGTGTATTTTAAATCACAAATTGGCCAGTCACCTAGATTATATAAAACTGTTTCTCTAACACCTATTGGCACCAGTGTGATAGGTAACTACGTGCAGACTCATTCCTACGAATTGCATGTATTTGGTACATCCCGGTTTCAACAGGTGGTAAATTGCACATGTGATGAGCACTTACATTTTCAACAGTTAAAGCATGACAAAAGGTAAGCAGTGGGCATTACATTAGAACTTTTTGAATCTACATGTGCTTGCATCTTAATTGTACATCGTGCAGTCTTTAATGTTGTTTTAACCTTTGCTAATTGTTTACAAGTACCTCAGTAATGTTTTTGGTCTAAACAAATAACGATACATAGTTTTGTTTATTTAATATTTTTCTCTTTTAATTTTACTAACAATAATTTTTTCACATATTATGTTTTGCTTGAATAACTTGGTAAGAAAATAGAAATATTAAGTTAACTATGCAATGCCCCTGCTAAAGCTTACTTAACAAACAAACTAGCTATCATGATCACATGCGAGGGTACTCAATAATGCCCGTTTTTCAAAATTTGTAGAAGCTACTATACTCAAAAGAAACTAAACAGCCTTAAGGACCTACTGATGACTCGAGCTTATTAGCATGCATGTTTTACACTTTTAATATTTTGTTTGTCAGTAAAAATGAATAATGTGCGGTGATTTTGATTTCATTAGTAGGTCTCAGACAACAATATTTAATCTTTTAAGCTACTGTAAAACATGAATACAATTACCAAACAATCAAACACTTTCTCAAATGTGTTTGTTTTGTAAAACGAATACTAACACCTTCTAACCATCTAACCTATCTTTCATCAGGCAATTCCGCCATGCTCTTGATGCTTATGAAGTGATCCAGCTGAATGATTACATGAGGTACGCTACGGGCCATCTCTGCTGTGTTTTTAATGTTATGTGCATGCATTGTTCTTTTGTTTATGTTATATGTATGTTTGGAAACACTCATGACAGGTTGTATTGCAAGGACCCTTTAAATACATAAATCAATTAACTTTTTATATTCTTTATGCCAGTATGATTAGCAGCACAGATAGCATAGTAAGAAAATTATCGTAAAATTTCTTCAAATAATTTTTCAGCATCTTTGTTTGCATTGAATATTTATTGCTGACAATCATATGCTAGCACTAGATAGTCATGCTACTACAAATAATAAAATAAAAAAACTATATATTTCTCAATTTTTCCCACCCCATCTCACCACATGTTCGGGCTAATCACATTTTAATAATTATTACACTAATAGGCTAAATATTAAGAATTAGAATTTTAGAGGAACTGCCCCAACATTTCATGTTGAGGCCGAGTGTATGATCATTTTAGGAAAAATCGCCCTCAATACTCTCGGCTAGGACTCAAACCTTGGCCTTCCCGTCATTCATTGACAAACCAGGCTATATGAGCATGGCATTTAACCTTGGTACCATGATTTATTTCAATGTAAAATTAAATCTGTGACTCAGTAAGAGCCAAAATGTATGCTTTTATTTCTTATATTTTGTCAATGTATATTTGTGTGATATGCTTTCTTCAAAATTATTAAAAATATCTTATGGAAAAAAAAAAGAATGTATGTGATTACCTCATTCATACGCACTCTGAGGTAATAAACTTGCGACAAAATTACCTGCCGAGTCACTAGTTTACTTATTCAATTTAGGTCTTATTTATATTAGCCCAATGTTTATATCATATCAAAATATTTGTTTAAATTAAATAAAAAAGTGAGTATAGTCACATATGTTTGGTACCAAACATGTCGATGTTATTATTATTTGTGTTTATATTGTGGTCTTGGGCTTTGTATGTAGCTTGTGTAATTTGTTTTTAAACATATTTTATTTGGTACTATTTTTTCATAAATTTTGAAATCAATATTTTAAACGTAATATTTATAATTTGTTTAAATAATTACCGGTTTTGCACACAACCACAACCAAATGTTAATAGTAAGAGAATACAGCAAAATCTAAAAAAATAATAATTAAACTACATTTTATTTCAGATAAGTAAAATTTAGTGAAAACCGTGGTAGCTGAATACATTTTAAGGGTTTAACTTCAATTAATATTACTTTTACAGTGATTTGATAACTATATTTAAAAAAATATTTGCACACCATCTCACTAATTTATTTTATTTGCAAGTTTTGTCTTAATTTTGTCATGATAATGATTTATGTCTGAAATGTTTTCTTTCAGTGTAAGTACTTTTTTTATTTATATAATTATTTTTAGATTTCTGGCAGTTTCACCTCGAATGGGCAGCAATTTATGGCTTGCGAGTCAATACCTGATAGATCAGCTGGCACATTTCTTGTACAGGATGGACAAAACGAGACAGCAACTCACCGCCAAAATCATCTGTCAACTTGCTGTTTCACAATACACAGGTTGGTATAAACACTTTTTAAAATTCGATTCTATGATCTTAGGTTTCAATTTATTTCTGGAATATTTCTTATAGATCAAAATCATATTATATTGTTCTATACAAAACTATAAACTTATTACTGAGATTTTTCTGACAGTAACATGCTATTCATCATAATCATAATTATTATTGTTGGGCAGAGTAGTGATCGAAACACACAATATTGCTAACACATTGTATAGCACGATGGGTACAATGCTTGGCTGGAGAATCACTAACGGATTATTATTTGAAAAAGCCTTTTAAGACTAAATTCATGATACATCTGTCGGCGTTATAATGAACTACAAATGTAAACAAACATGAACGTTTTGACGGTAATAATTGAACTCCAACAATCATCATCATCATCATCATCTTTTCCTACCTCGAGTTTCTCAGATGTAGTACAGGAGTGCTTATCACTTCTTCTTGTTGTATAATTTTTGTTCTTCTACGTCTTCCCATTTAAACTCTTTTTTTTATCCACCTCTGATCTCATTGTTTCCATCGGTTTCTTGGCCTTTCCTTTGTTTATTTTCCTTTTAATTTCCAATCATAGTATATCCTGGCTGTTCTAGTGTTATTCACTCTAATCATGTGCAAAAACCAATAAAGTCTGCTTTCCCACATCCTTGGCAACTGAAACCGTGATGCCAACTTTCTATTTCATTTCTGCTGCTTTGATTTTGCTGTTGTCCTTGTCTAGTATGGTACATGTTTCTAATCCATAGATAAGATAGATTTTGGTACAAAGTAAGTGTGAAACATAATTAATTTTATAGTTGGGTTGAATCCACTATTTTAAGAATCCTAATCTTGGGAAATATTATGAACACAAAATAGAATATAAGTATAATAGAATAATATAAAATTGAATTAGTAACTATAAGACATAATATTAACATTCAGTTGAATGTTAAATTATTGATGTGCGGCCTGGTTATTACTTCATTTTATAGCTATAAATGGTTCTGAGCCACCCATAATCAGTAATAGAGCTCTAAAACAAATTAAAAAATAAACTTCAGTCTCAAAATCTGAGATTTCTTCGAATCCCCCAATCTTGAATATTCATAAGAATTTGAGGGCCCCATCTCTATTTAATTTTGATTTCTGGGGTATTTTGTTATTCTATAGTAGGTTTCTTACCAACCTGACACCTTAATTCGGTCAGTAGCGTATCTGCTCACTGAGCTAAGGGTCCCGGATTCAATTCTCAGCATTGCCGAAAATTTATCATAGGTGAAATGTGGGTTTACCTTCTCACATTGATAAATTGACGGCCGGGACTGGATGTTGTACCTGTACTAGTTTTAAGTTAGATTATAATGCATATGAAGCTATGACAGGCCTAGCAAGACTGTAGTGGAGAATATATGGCTTGATTAAAAAACTGACCCAAGCCACATGCTAGAAACAGTAATGGATGTAAAGTAAAGGTTTCTCACTAGACTGTAAACATGTGAGGCTTTATATATCATATCAAGTATTTCATGCTTAACAATATTGTCCATTGAGATGATGCTTCCAAGGTATTTGAAGTTGGAAACTGTTTCTAGTTTGATTCCCTACAGAAGGATGTTTGAACTTATTCTGTTTCTATTGACCAAAACTTTCACTGTGTTGGTTTTACTGCCATTAAGATTTTGATTGATACCTACTATATAAGAAAGATAAAGTTGTTTACTCTATTTCTTAGAAAATATGCATAGTAACAACGTGCGGTTTTTGTACTAAATTAAACTTATAAATTGAAAATTAACTATAGTAATAAAAAAAGTTACAAGTTAATATTTACTTTTTTTACAATAAGATGTAGTTTTAATTAAATTCAAATTAACTAAAACATGAAATACAAGAATATTGTTTTGAAGTTATCATATTATTATAGAGAATAAGGTAATGTTCTATCGTACACAACAAATATTTATAAAACAATAATTTTAACAAAATTTAATATTTTCAAATTAAATCATGTCTAAACTGGTGAAAAAGTTCTGTGACTTCCTGGTAGATTGCTCTGTCTTCGGAAGCATCTCTCCCTCTCCGCCCCAACCATTTTCCATCTTTTTTTTCTCTGTAAACCCCACTACTCCCCTTTTCCTTAAACCATTTATATCCTGTTCAGGTAAAACCCTTGAGACTAATTGTCTGTCACCTCCAAACCTGAGCTATTGAAAATGTTTTCTGTGATGTATTTGTGTGATCTATGTTAAAAGTTTTTTATAGAGTAAACTTGATTATGTTTACCTTATAAATAATTAGCATAAACAGTGTTTCTTGATTAGATAAAACCTATTTGTACAACGTTTGTTTTGTAAGAAGAAAGAGGTGAAAAGTATTTATCTAAATAGTTTAATTCATGTTTTATAGACGAACAAGACCTTTTCCTACTTAAAGCAGAATTATTTTTTAAAATTTAGCTTCAGAGTGGCACATCCAAAAGTTTACTTAGGGGATGGTGAGCATGTGTGTCATAGCTATTATTTATATTCCGTGAAAAATATTCATCAAATTATTTTAGTTTAAGAAATCTTTTTTTAAGAGAAATTACACACACACACGCACGCACACGCACGTGCGCACATATATACAGGTTGTTAAAAAAAGCGGTTCAGAAATTATTGCTCTTGTACACATTAACATTAGTAGAATGATTTTGATGTTACATGACCTTTAATTGTGTCTATACGTCGGTAAATTCCAACAATAATAATAATAATAAAATAATAAGAATTATTATTATTCCCAAACCTACTTACATACAGGTAAAGCCAAATTTGTATTTTAGTAATAAATGGTACAATGTGCCACACAGACTTTCTCTCGCTTTTATCTTGAAATAGACATTTACTAAAAACTTGTTAGGATTTGTGAAATGAAATAATATACACTGTTACTTACTTTATGCAGGGGTGGCTTGAGGGCCGTGCGAACCAGGTGGCTGCCCGGTGCACCAGCTTGAGGGGGCTCCAAACAGAGCTAGACATGACCTAACATAGCCTGGACGGGATATGAAAATAATCCTCAAACCTAACATAACCTGGGTGTTATATGAAAATAATCCACAAACCTAACAACTTCGAACCTAACGTAGCCTGAGCGTGATATGAAAATAGTCCACAAACCTAACACTTTAAACCGAACATAACCTGGGCGTGAAATGAAAATAATCTCAAACCTAGCGTAGCCTGAGCGTGATATGAAAATAGTCCCCAAACCTAACGAAGATAGGGCGTGATAGTGGAGTTACTATACTAAGCTTAACAAACGTTCAATTTTTGATTCTAACATGAAATTTTACACATTAGTATAATTTTGTGGTGAGTAAAATAGAATCTAGTGCCACTCTTAAAAAGTTATTTTACATTTGCCAGCTTGAAATAATAGCGCCCTAAAACTTTTTTTTTTTCATTTATAAAGTAAACCATTCATAATGTCAAAGTGTTTGTTAACAAATATTAAAAAATAGTGGATCACATTGTCTACACAACAGATTCTTATAGTTTGATTTGTAATCCTAACAGTTTTTGTACAATCTATAAGTGAAACGCTTATCATATGTTTAACATTTGTAGAGTTTCCCCCTTCAATTATTTTCCTATCACGTCCAGGCACTGTTAGGTTTGGGGATTATTTTAATATTTTTCGAGAGTGATAGCTGGCAGCTATCATAAGATTTAAGAACTGCAAAAAAAAAAAAATTATTTTTGTGAAAGTTTTGACTTCTAAAAGAGACAATAAATAAACATATTATGGTCATTGCAGATCATATGGTTTGGCAAATTGATACATAAGATTTGATCTGCTAACTTTTGCTAGCTGTTAGTTACCTACACTCCTATGGTGAATGGACTATATTATCCACCAGTTACGTAGAGAGGTGTCAAAAAGCAATACCGCACAAGCGCAAAATTTACCTTGAGCTGCCCCTGACTCTATGGCACCAGGAATAGGAACACTGTTACAGAAAAATTAAGAAAAGAGAAACATCTTTGTCAACCAAAGAGCATAAGAATCAATTTCATTTTCAAAAACCTGTATTAAAAACAGTGGTATAGTCGTTAATTTAGCAGTGCCGGATTGCAAGGTTGTAGCAATCCCAAAATTGAAGGGGGGTTTTGGGACCCTCAGCCCCCGTAAGCGGAAGGCTTACACAGACATGAGTGTCTCTATAAGCTATTCTTTTAATGATTACTAAGGCAAAAACTTAATCAACGCACTTTCCTTAAAATTCCAGGAATTCGCATCGAGCACTGTAAATTTCATCAGAATTTAATGATTAATAGTATGAAAAAAAGTTTTAACATGATATTGATATAAAATCAATTAGTTGACTTGGAATTACAAAGTATAAAACTTTACTAAAAAAATATTTGGTATACATTTTTTTTACATCTAATAGTATTACAACTTTCAAATAGTTGTGGAGAAATGATGAAAATTTGAAAATCTCCCCTATGTGAAGTACCCTCAAAGTCATGTTCATGAGAAAATGAAAATGTACATCTTGTTAATAATGACAAATAGTGTTTAGATATTAAATTTAATCAAAATCATTAGAGCAAATTTCGAGAAAATAGATTTATTCTTATTTTGCCTTTCAATAAACTAGCCTTAAATTTAGGGTTAGATATTTAATCCCAAAAACCCCTCGGGAGAAGGGGGTGAGGGCCTTATGAAAACCCCAGATACAAAATTTTAACCCAAATGGTAAAATGGTTTTGGTTATAGCCCAAACCAAGGTACAAACAGTCTGACAGATGAAATTGTGAAAACAACTTTTTTTGTTTCAGGGGCTATGAAATGTCGACACTTATCAAAATTTCGATTTCGAATATTTGACAATCACAATATTTTCACTTTGAGGTGTCGAAACAAAGTAAATATTAGTTTACAAGGTTTAGTTATCCACAACCATTGCTTTCCATTGGTGTGATTCTCATTGATGGGGAGGTCGAGGTTCGAATCTCATCTGCATAAGCTGAAGATGGGTTTCCAGTTATATATACCTTAAACGGTTTTCAACAAGTGATTTATCACTCTGGTTTCCCCATCTTAACTCCATACAAATGCGGGTTCACTTCCTCTTATCTACCTTCCTCATCTCAACCCAATCAGATTAAACATATCAGATTAAGCCTTTCTGAATGTAGCAATAAAAAAGAAAAGACTTGGTTTTGGTTGGATTATAATCGTATTATAATAAATTAATGATTTTAAATGGAAACATGGTTTAGTGAGTTTTATTTAATTCAGATTTTTTTTTATTAGATCATAGAATACAATGTTCTTGTTAGTATGGTGTTAAAAAAAAGTTAACAGTAAGGCCTATTTGTAAAGTGAAGTAGGCATACAGTACGTAAATTATATTTAATCAAAATAAAATGTAAAAAATTGAAATTTTTTCCCAACTTTGGCCACCTTATTCTAGCTTAATTTTTTTAAAGATATTTCCAAATTTTTTAAATAGGCTATCACCTAGAACAAAGTGTGGTTTTCACTTTGGTTTTTCTATCTTCTGTACAAACAAATTGTGGTGCACTTATTTTAATTCTAACCTCTTTATACCACGTATTTAAATAATTAGCCTAAGTAGTGACCATAAAATATATGCCACGGAAAAAACAACAAAAAGAAAAGGCTATATTTTTTTAATATAGAGAAGAAAATATATTTGTATATATTTCTACAATAATAAATGTCACAATTGACTGTAAACAATGATTTCCTAAGGTAGCTCAGAAACATTATACTTTGGCGGGGATTCGAACCATTATCCTTTGGACATCATTCAATAAATCCATTAGATTGCGGTTCAAAACTCAGCATCACTCCTTGGAGAGAACAACGGTGATAGCTTGTCTTTTGTTGATTAGCAAGCAACAAAGTTGAAAGGATTAGGCAAGGGAAGGGG
>CABFOV010004546.1:0-10779 GCA_902141375.1 Timema poppense | reverse complement strand
GAAGTTGCGTTGCGCGTTTCACACTCCTCCCTGATGAGTTCCGATAGAATGAAACATAGGTCGGGGGATTGGGCAGTGACGATCAATTTTCTTTAAGAGACATCCAGCACCTCTTTGTCCATTGGCAGCAGTGTAAAGTGTGAACTGTGTTCTTCTTTTCATTGTAAAGGCCATATTGTGTTCGTCCCCCCTTTTATATGTTTCTATCCACCTTTCCTATACCTTCTTCCTTAAGGTACACTAATAATTTCTTGTGCAGATAATGTATTAATAAAAAAAACTAGAACTGAAAGAACTATACAGTTATTGAGATAGCCTTAGTTCAATATGTAATTTAATCAGCTTGTGTGTATTATGTAATACTCATATATTACTACTATTACAATGGGATAATGCTTTGGCTGTACAGGTCAAGGTGACAGAGATATTTGACGTGACTGAGGCAGATGGGAATGTGATGCTGTCACCTGAAGAACGAGAGAATAACACTCAATTGGAATTCGAAGAGGACTGGAGTGGCCTTGATAAGCAAGCAACGTGGTTGTCAAAGCAGACTCTCTTAGTAGAGGGTAAGTTCACATGTTTAATCTAGTGGTCTTTATGAGCAGTCTGGTTGTCACAGCAGGCTCTCTTAGTAGAGGATGAGTTCACAAGTTATTTTTCTATCTCTAGGATGCAGGTAATTAACAGTATTTATGAATTAATAGGTTTGTTAATGAAGATGATGTGGCATAGAAAGCATAGATTTGACGTTGTTCGGCCTCACTTTTGGCTAAAACTCTAAATTATTATGTTAGTCAGTGACTTTTGAATGACTGATTTGAATCCCAGATATATCTTTTTTTCTATCTGTGCTCTGCATCTAATTACCTGTTTGCGCTGTCAGCATATTTACGCTCAAGCAATAGGGATGAGAAAAATTGAATTAGGAGAAAGTGTAGCAATATTTGTGTAGAGGGAGTGTGGGAAACCATTTAGGAAAATTACACCCTTAGCATACTTGTTTGATATTTGAACCTCAATCTCCTCGTTATTAGAAAAGAAGACTTGATTAGAGGGATATCACCCACTTCGGTGGTTGCGTGGTCTAACATGGTACTCTCTTGTTAGACTAGACTGCCAAAGGTAGGGAGATCAGGGTCCAATCCTGGTTGAGCACACTGAGGATTATTTTCCCTAAATGGTTTTTTATTCTTCCTCCACATAAATGTGGGTGCACTTTATCTTAACTAAACATTCCTAAGCCCTAACCTGTTAGTGTAATTAGTACATAGGCATATAACCTGAACTAGTAGTAAGATATGATGCTAAAAAAAATACAGGGATATCTTTAGTAGCAAGACCATTGGTGCAAGTAGTTTGGTCTGAATTTATTCTGTGTATGGTGCAAAAGAAGTCTAACTACCAAATGACCCACTTTGTTAGCTACATGTTTTAAGGAGTCATTCTCGCATTATAGACTGCCAATGATGGGGAGATCGGAGTAGGTATCTTGGTCAATTATACTGAGGTATTTTACTCTCCCTCCACACAAATTTGGGTACACTTCCTCTAAATTCAACCTTCCTCATCACTAACACATTAGTGTGATTAGTATGTATGTTTATAACGTTAACGGATACTAAGACGGCTAAAAAAAATATTATATGAATGGTTAATTGGAAATGAACTCTCGGACATTATTAATCCTATTTATGTTAAGAGCTTATAAAATCTATGAGGTTAGTGCCATTCAAACTAGAACACACATTTATGAAAAATCACTTCTAGTGATGTATTTTATGTAGCTTATGAATTTAATCATTAATATATTTTAAAAAGTGAACTTCAAGTCAATTACAATTTGACAACAGGTCCAAAATGGTAATATGAGTAGTATCAGCATTAGTAAGGGTAAATATATTTATAATTTTGATTGATATACAATGGTATTTTATTCATCTCAAAAGTGTATGATGCATTTTACTATACATATGATTATAAAAAATATTTTAAAACAAGGTCTTTGTGGGTGTTGTATGTCCAATTTTTCACTTTTGTGTAAAAGAGCATTGAAGTTTGACCTTGTGTATAAAACCAATGTTATTGGATGACAACTCTAGTTTGTATCTTCTTAAGTAATTATATAGTTGTCTCAATTTCACTGCAGGTGAATCATATGCATTCTAAATAAACGTAAGTACCAAATATCTTAAATTTAACAATTTTGGAGATAGAACACTTGCATTCTCGGATGATGATTTGTTTTTATCCTTTCAGATGATATGTTCAATGATGAAAACGGTGTTTTGGATGGGTTTGAATCTGATTTGTCAATAGACATTGATGACAATGATCTTAGCTGTGACTCAAGGATTGTATTCTCTGATCTTGAGTATGAATGGAATGCCAACATCAAGAGTTTGAAAACCGACTTCTCAGAAACCATTACTACAGACTTAAATTTACCAGAATCTGATCAACAAACTGAGACTGATTCTGAAATAATTGAGGCTCTAGGAAGAAAATAATCATATAATATGAACTTGTAAACATAAAATGAGCGAAAGAAATACACAATGGGCGAATAAATAAAGATGGCCCAAGAAAACAGTATAAAATTATATACATTTATATCAATATAAAATATAATTTGTGATATAATAGTTAACATTTTCCATATATTAACATTTATTGAGTGAGGGTTTAAATTATATTCTTTATTTTCAGTGCAATAACAACAATGGCACATTCCCATATTTATCTATTTCTAAATGTTTACCTAGACCTTTTAGATGACCAACAAACTGTTTCCATTTTGTCAAACTGGAAACCCAATGAATTTAAATAATATTAACTATGTGGTCTTAGCCCTTCAATAGTTGAAAACCTGGTTCCTAAATAAATGTGTAAGATATTTTTTTATTTTTTAACAATAAACAACTTTAAATGTGACTATGGCAAAGTTTCTTTTGTATATGTTTACTTAGTGGCTTCTCTTGGAGGAGGAAGAAGAAGAAAATGTTTCAGTTATGCTTTTTAAATTAACTAACAACCTTTGATAAACGATATGTAAGTAATTAAATGTTAGGTTGTACTAAAATTGCCCTTCTCAGGTGAGGGCAATTTCCCCAGACAAATATCTTATGCACTTCTTATGATTTAAATAACATTATTAAGAGGCTACCTCATTATCATCTTCATCTTCATAAACCATTTCCAGCCTGTGACTGGTTCAGTTAAGTAAAATTCATCCATCTTCCTCTATACTTACACCATTCTTCTCCTCTAACTTGCACACTTTCTGTTATCTGCTCCTCCCAGCTCTTTCTTGGCCTCCCTTGCAGTCTTTTTCCTACATACTTAATTCCCATAATTTTCTTTGTCGTCCTCTCCTTCTCCGTCCTCATTACATGTCCATACCATCTCAGTCTCGCTTCCTCTACTATCTCATGTACTCCATGTACCCCCACTCTTTTCTAGAAAACTTCATTCCTAATCGTGTTTCTCCTTGTGACAACTAACATGCTCCTCACAAACTTCATTCCCATGGCCTCCACTTTCCTAGTCTCTCTTACATTCAATGTCCATGTTTCTGCTGCATGTATGATAATGTGTACAAAGTATCCCCTACACTTCAAGGGGACTTCTAGGTCTTTCGCATACATATATAACAACTCTACCTGCTGTCCTCTTTTCATTAGATCTTCTCTGCTTCCACACTTTTCCTCAACCACGCTTCCAAGATATTCTATGTTCTATACTTTACTCAGCTCTACTCCATCCAACTTTATAGCTTTACTAGGGCTTTTCCTTTTCCTTGTCATTACCATAAATTCACACTTTGCCATGCTAAATTTCATTCCACACTCTTTTACTTCCTCATTCTATTCTTGTAGCTGTTCATATACTTCCTCTTCCTTCTTCCCCATATCATTAAGTCATCAGCAAACATGATGGCTTTCATTCCTTCCTCCTCGAGTTTTCCTGCCACTTTATTCATGACTTTATCCATTACTATTACATATAATGGTAGTGAGAGGGCATTCCCCTGCTTCACTCCATTTTTTATTTGGAACCACTCCGTCCTCCACTCTCTATCTTAAAACAACTCCTGTTATCCTTATACACGCTTTTAACTTTCATTACCACTCCTCTTTCCACTTTGGCCTCTTCCATTGCTTTCTAAACTTTTATTTCTATCCATGCTATCATATGCATTCTTCAAATCCATAAATACCATTACAAGTCTTTCCCAAATTCAAATGTTCTTTCCAGGAACTGTTGTATGGCAAATATTAAGTCTATTGTAGACACCTCTCCACCTTCCTTTCATTCTATTTATTATTCTTGTTCCAGTATATTTCCATATAATTTTGAAGAGTGGCACATCAGCGTTACAACCCTATATTTTGTACATCTATTCCTGTCTCGTTTCTTGAAAATAACCCCCTTTTTCTAGTCTTCTGGTACCTAATGCGTCCTCCGCCTCTTTTCTCCTTTTCTAACATTTCTTCCTGCTCCCTATGTTTCACTTGCATCCCTTTCCTCTTCCGAGTTGAACATAATCTCAAAATATCTCATCCATAGTTTATTTTCTTCCCCTCCTATCTTCAAAGTTCTTCTTTCTTCATCCATAATTCTAACTTCTTGTCTTTATGCTCTTCTCCTGTTTCTTACCTGGCTATATATAACACCAGTTCATCTCACATAACTCTACCATTACACATTAGTGTAAGTGCATATAAACCGAATGGGTAGTAAGACACGGTGGAAAAATATAATATATAATTTATATCCTTAGGTAGAAATGTTGGAAGAGGACATAGAAGGAAATAAGAAGTTGTTTATATATATATATACACACACACACACATCCACACCTTCTTACTTCCTTCTATGTCCTCGTCCAACATTTCTACCTAAGGATAAAATATTTAAACTGCTACACAAAACAAAACTATTAATTTAATTTAATCTCAAGGAAAAACTTGGTATTAACAAAAATACATATTTCTTGTTTATATCAATTTTTTTTTCCCTGTCTTTTATGATTTTATATTCATTATTTACTATAAAGTTGTATTTACTGCACAGTGTAAAAATGGAAAGCTCAATTAGTGGAATGTTTGGTAACCTCTTAATATTGTTATGTTGAGAATAAGATAAGTTGATTCAACAACATTCTATATTGTTTAAAACTTTATTATAGTGAAGTTGTTTTAGAGTGGCAAACCCCTGTTACATCTATAAAGAGCTTAAGGTTAACATTTTTTTTATTGCAACTATTTAAGTGTTAGTTATGCACACTTTTTATGATATGGTGATTAAAATATTTACTTTTAACAATTTGGTAGCTGTATTCAATTACTGGTATATATTTTATGAACCTAAAACTAATTATCTCATCTCATAACTATATTTATCAAAATTTTAAAAATAAAAGTAAAACTGCTGGGACATAAAAAGTAGATGTTATGTTTATTGTTATATATGTTTTTATGGTTGGTTTACTATACATGCATTACTATTTATTAGGAAATAAATTGACTTTTATTTCATTTATGTAAAATGGCCTTAGCACAAGTTTTGGCCTATCAAAACGGTTTTAAGTGTTGATTCACTTTGCAAAATATGTATTATTGATTGAAACTCTGATAGCTGTGATTTAATGTAAATATTGTACTTTACTTTTGTAAAATTGTGTGAATAATGATGTAAATATGAGATTTATTTTATATTATATATTTAAATGTAAGATAATCAGTGAATATGATTAAAATATTTAGTATTATTGCTAATAAATAAAGTGCATTATGAAAACATGTTGATTTTAAACTTACCATTAGACCTTCCAGTGTTTAGGAAAAACATAGACTTTAGCTCAATTTTTTTTCCAACCAAAATTACAAATTTTTTTTCCATTACTTTAGTTGTATGAAAGTGACAGAACACATACCTTTTATATATATCAATCATTATGTGGCATATAAGTCAACATGGTTTGCCTGAAGAAGTTCCGAAATTCTGTTTTATTGGACAGTTGACATTGTTGAAAATTTATCAGTGAGATAAACATGTAATTTTAAACAAAGTCAATATACACTGTCCACTTTGCTTTCCATTGAGAATATTTTATTGAAATGGTAGGTCTCAAAACAGTCTACAGGATGAATGAAAGGCTTAGCTGTGCATGTTTTACAAAAATAAATAGTTTCTTTCCTGTTATTGCACACAACACAATGCACTGAACCTTTTTCCCCATGAAATGTTGTTTCCGTAGTTCCGAGTTCAAACACTATAATATATTAATATTTCAAATGCCTGTTGCCACCTACAAAATATTCTGGAACTTAAAGAAAAATATGAGTGATTGTGGAATATTCCTTTAATGACATGTAAGCGATATTTAACTATGGCGGAATGTCTCGTAAATGACACGTGAAGCAAATTTTGTCTGGCGAAATATTACGTAAATGACACGAGAAGGGTTAAAACTAATCAATACAAAAAACTAATTATGAATATTATTTTAAGTGCCCATAAAAATATTTATAATCTATCTTGGTTTTGGTTAACTATGGTTTTGTTTATGTATTTAGTAATTTATATTTAGCTAAGCAATTTTTACAAGGAAACATTATTACTTGTATTTTTTCCATGCAAATTATTTTTACAATGTTAATGTAATTTATTTAATGATAATATACATCTTTTAAAAAATATTTTGTATTTTTTTTGGTCATCCCTTGCTATTCTTTAGTGCCACTATTCAAGGGCATAATTTTGCCTTGACATTCTACTTTCAAAATATCGGTATCATATAAATATCTTTTGAATACCTGCTAGGTAATTTTTTAAAGTTTTTATTATAGATGGGCCACTCGAATCTTTGAATCCACTGAATCCTAACAAGTATTCAAGATTCGAGGATTTGGTGTTATATTGGCTTCGATGGTAGATTCTTTCACCTCATAAAAAAAGCATAATATTTTGATTTTTGAATTAAAAAAATACTATGTTAGGCCTACTTGAAAAGCACAACTTAATCTGTAATCATTGTTTTGTTGGACAAAAAAGATAAACATGAATAAAATCTTCTTTAAAAAAAATAATTGTTAGGTGTAGAAAATGTAACATGCCTAATACCCTATACCCTTCCAGCCCTATGGGAAACTTGGATAAACCATTTCAGCGCATGCTTACTTTTGAAACTTTCAGCTCACAAATAATCTTGTAAGTATTTTAATGGGCACATTAATCTTCTTCAAAAACTGAAAATCAAAACTAGAAATACAAATAAACTCGAAATAAATAAAACAAATTATGGCTTTTGTTTAAAGAGAAATATAAACACATTACACAAGATACAAAGTCAGCTGCCATGACATATATTTTTACTCGCCAGTGGCCAGAGTGAGGATTAAATAAACATTACTGTTAATTTTTAATACCCTACTCGTTTTAATCATCTACAACTATGCAAAGAGCCCCAATTTATTTCATACGATCGTTAAGTTAGATATTTTGTTAGATTTCATGAAAAATAAATACTGTCAACAGCTACTGATAAAACTGATTATTTATGCCTACCGGCCTACATATTGTATCGATTATTTGTTTAAAATTAATTCAGGTATTCTGATCACTTGGTAAGTGCTATTGAGTTTTAAGAATCAAATAACAACTTGCTAATTCATAATTTGGTTTTAAATTGATTTTAACAAGAGTTTATAATTTTTTTTCAAATGTTATTGAAATAATTGTAAAAATATTCAAACGCAGTCCTGCCTAATAAAATAAGAATGAATATATTACAAGAGTCAAAAATATGTTTTGTTTTTTAAATAGAATGTATTCTCAGAAATCGATATATCACAAGAATCGAATATATTTCTTGTTTTATAAGTGAAGATAGATAAGATACATAAAAGAAAATAATAATACATACTTGGGTATTATTGAGTTCACTATTTCCCATGCATGTTTAATTGTTCAGCATGTTGTTTTAGTTTTTTTTTTAAATCTATTTGTATTTTTATTATCAAAATAAATAATACCTCAAGATGATTAAAGTTGATCAAAAGGTAACTAGGCCTAATCTGTTCGTTTCACATGTTTTTTTTAGAAACTTAACTCAGTCCATCAACATTTTAAAAAATAACTTGAAGACATTCAAATTTTGATTGATTTGATTTCCAAACAATAATATGAATCTAGGTTGTTTAATTTTGCTAGATTTTAACCAGTATTTTGCGAGGGGTGGTTGGGGTTGATTGGAATTGAAAGCCTGATTGAAATAAATCTTAATTTACAGCTTAGGCCTGTATTGTGTAATGTAGATCTATTTGTAAATCATTAAAATTTCTAACAATTTGCTAAGATTCGGATTCGATATTTGAAAGTAAAATTTAAATTCGAATTCAAGAAATAGTGGATTCGACCTATTTCTAATTTCTATGTTTAGGATCAGTGGCGGCTCATGTATAGGCACAGCGCTACTGCAGCATCCCCTATTTCCACTTGATATTATTGATAACATTTAATATAATGAGTCCTTTTTTCTTTAAATCTTTCTTTAGTTTTGTGGTACAATATATATTCCTTAAGCTTTATGTAAGTACTTCAGTAGCCATCTCCCAGTTTATGAAAAAGATACAAAAAATCTTTGTATGGAACTGTGCCCTTCACAGTGCCAGAGATGTTGTGTTTGATTGTTGTGCGCATGCATGCATAGTGGGATTGGGGAGGAAGGTTGGACTACCAGGTAGAGAGAGCACTGTTGCTCTCGCAGTGCCGACTCTGACGTGATGGTGGAAAGAAGTGTTTTTTTTTACTCAGCATGTGTTGTGCTTAAAAACCGTGTACCATATTTTTGAATGTGATAAAGTGTAGAAGAGTGTAGAATTACATTATTATTCTGCTTCCAGCTATTATATGTGATTCATTTTTTTTTGCTCTTTTATTTACCAGAAAAATTTAACCATGGTCTTGCATCCCCAAGAAATAAGTTATGTGACTGTAAATGAACTTTAACAGCTTAAGTTTTCACAGCTATCTTTCCATGAGAAAGTTACAGTTAAGAAAAGAGGTCGTTCAACACCCGAGATTCTAATATCGCAGCCAGGTAAAAGCAACAACAAGAAATATATTCGTAGCTTTAATTCTGAATGGTACCAACAGAAAAGTTGGCTTTGAGGCTGTGAAGTAAAATATGTTCTGTTTTGATTCCCGTGTTTGCTGTCTGAAGGTGATGTACCGTGGACAAAAGATGGTTTTAGAAATATAAACAAAATGAAAGAAAAAACTGAAAAGCATGAGAAGTCAAAGAAGCACATTGATAATGTTTCACTGTCACTTTTAGGAACCATAAGTATTAAGGAGAAGCTTAGTAAGGCATACAGCCTTTCAACCAATAAGAATAATATAAAAGTTAAAAAGAACCATGAAATTTTGTCCAAAATAATAGACTGCATTTACTTTTGTGGAAACTTTGAAACTCCCTTACATGGGCATGATGAAAAAGACGATTCAGTAAAACCAGGGGTATTTTTAGGATTAATAAATTTTGCATGTAAATTAGATTCAGATTTGAAGAATCGCTTAAAGACCAGTACATTCTTCAAAGGTGTTTTTAAGACCATTCAGAATGAGATACTTGACTGCCTGCTACAAATATACCACAAGAAGATAAGGACGAAAATTAGAAACGTTTCCTTGTTAGCTGTCATGGCTGATGAAACAACAAATGTTTCGGAACACACTCAAATGGTTCTTGTTCTACGGTATGTATTGAATGGAGAAATATTTGAGCATGTTTTATTCCAGAAAATCAAACTGCAGATGGCATATCAAAAATTATTTTAGAATAATTGGACATAATCCTTCAAGGAAATGAACAAAAACTGATAGCTCAGACATTTAATGGTGCAAATGTCATGAAAGGCAAAAAAGCTGGAATTCAAGCAAAAATAAAAGCAATTTATAGTAATGCACATTTAATTCACTGTTATGCACATCAACTTAATTTAATAATGAGAAATGCAGCAAGTATTACAAGAAACACAAGATTTTTTTTTTAAATCCCGGTTAAGAAAGAGATGGAAGGCTCAGATAACAGAAATTAGGCCCCCAAGTACCAGCCATTCAGGAGATGTTTGAGGGAGGAGGGCTGGAAAGGAGTGGGGGAATTTCACCATATATGAGTAAGGGAGGTGGGGGGAATGTTTTTGAATAAGAACTCAATGGGTGCCCCCCCCACACCCCTGAGCTTCAGTGGCTTTAGAGATGTCTGAGGAGGACGCGAGGGCCGAAAGCGTTTGGGGAAAATGTTTTTGAGTAGGATCTCCAGGGGTGCTCCCCACTCAAAGATAGACCCCTTAATGGTGTGCACAGGCTGCTTGGGACAGATATATTCCGATAGAGCGTAGTACTGTCAGTTTGTCGTGCTCGTGACGATCTGGTTAAAGAGGGAGACAGTATCATTACCTCTCACCCTCACTTAGCTTCTCTGCTTTGAGTACAGCTAAAAGTAAGGAAAGAGGGGATAAGTAGCCTAACAGGAACTGTTTGCAGAGGGTTTGGTGGAATACAATGCTATCGTTAAAAGGACAAATACTTTTAAATACGCCTAGCTCAAGGGTGGATCCAAGGCTAGTTGTAGAGGTAAATTGGTTTTCACAAGGCTCCTTCAAGGATAAATTTAATCATTTTGATTGATAAAGATTTTAATTTATAATATTTTAACTATAATATTGCGAGTTTAACAAACTAGTTGAAATTAACAATTAATATAATAAT
>CABFOV010004545.1:30095-45840 GCA_902141375.1 Timema poppense | reverse complement strand
CCCCCCCCCCCCAATTAACCCGACCGATATTTGAACCTTGATCTCCCCGTCCTCGACAGTTTGGCTCAGCACGAAACTAGCGCGTCAGCCAACTACGCCATCAAAGAGGGTATTATTGCACCTATAGCAACTAAATATCAAGGAAGAACAAAATCCATCAAAAATTTCAGATTTGTGGTCAGGGACAGACAGACAGATATAAGGGCGGACGGACATAATAGTTGTAAACCCCACTTTTTTTTTTTAGGTTTGAACACACACACGAAAAGATTTATCAAAATCTCAAGGTCAGAAATGTTCACAATTATAACACTTTATCTTGGGATTGTAAAGTTAAACACTATAATCTACACCCGAGTAGGATTCGAATCCCAAAGTCCCCTTTACCAGCAAACCAGACTCAAGGGGATTGACGCCCTTAAACACGTTCGTACCGGTATGGCTACCTAATACTGTTAATTTACTACAAGGCATAGAAAAGGACATTTTCAGGCGGATAAATCTCTCTTCCACTTTTTAAATCCAAATTTATGGTTGAATAATGCAAGTCATACATATTCTATCTACTATAAACTAAAATAAAAATGGCGCTCCCATATCACATGTCTTTACGACCGTGTCTCTTGGGGTTAGTCCTAAATCTGGCCCTGATCATTCAGGGTCTATCATGAAATAATATATATATATGGTTATACATTTATATTTATTTTAAAATTTAAGCACCCCCTAAGAAATCTTCGCGTATTTCAGGTTGAATACCACTGCTTTAGAGAAGTGGTTATTTCCCCCCTGTGGTTACTGTGGTCACTGTGGTTAGGAATCATTCTCCAGATAAATCTTGCTGCATTTCTACTCCACTAGATTTTCATTTCTGACAGTAAGAAGTACTTTTTTTTTTTTTGTATCCCATATTTCCACGCATTGCATCATTAATGGGGTATGTATGATGAAATGAGGAAGGTAGAGCTTAGAGAAAATGTTCCCATATTTGCGTAGAGGGAAAGTAGGAAGCCATATAAGATAAAGTAGCTCCGTACATCAGTCTAGGATTTTAGCCGCGACCTTCCATCGAATGCAAGCAAGACAAAACGAGCCTGACGTTTATTTCGAGTGTACCACGTACAATGGATAAATAACATTTAGGTTTACTTTGTAACATATATATATTAAAACACCTTTTCTGCCAACGTTATTCATTGAAAACTATATCAAAGCCGACTAGCTAAGAGACAATGTTCTTGAAAGCAGTCACGTGTTTTATTTTTTTCAATAACCAAAAAACTGGACTGAAACATACCCACCCCTATCTGACAATGTAAAGAAGGGGTAGTTGGCCTGGGACTGACTCATTGAATAGGGAATGTTAACACCTCAAAACAACCAACCCTTCCATGTGAGCAGGACAAAAACTCAACCCAACCCTCTTTTCAATCAACACCACCTCAGGGCTAGAGCTGATTCAACCCCATTCCCGATAATCGCCCCGGCGAATGCGCACTACCCCCAAACATGTAGCTAGAGGGGAGAATAGGGGGAGAGAATAAACACAGAGCAGCCAACCACCTGCCACTAAGGATGTGTAACAGATAAACAACTCGAGTACAGTAGCCCCATTGGCTTCTTTGGTGCTGACTGACAGCTCACAGCTGACTTCTGACAGTCAATATTTAGGTATATACCTACATTTTGACCGTCAATAGTGACAGCTTCTAAACACATGTTTTTGCAGATCATCTGGTTTGGCGTAGGGATACGTAATTTGGTCTGGTAACGTTTCAAAGATGTCAGTCAGCACCAAAGAAGCCATGGGGCTCTGTAAATATTGTTTTCGCTGAATCTGTATCTACAGTTCTTTTTTTCCACCGCGTCTCACCACTCGTTCAGGAAATTCACATTTAATTGCTCTAAGGGGGTAGGGACGAGGAAGGTTTTTTTGAGGATATATACAAGTAGCCCCGTGGCTTCTTTGGTGCTGACTGACAGCTCACAGCTGACTTCTGACAGTCAATATTTAGTTATATACCTACATTTTGACTGTCAAAAGTGACAGCTGCTAAACACATGTTTTTGCAGATCATCTGGTTTGGCGTATGGATACGTAATTTGGTCTGGTAGCTTTTTAAAGCTTTTAGCTGTCAGTCAGCACCAAAGAAGCCATGAGACTACTGTAGGCTACCCACATTTGCGTGATGAGAGGAGGAAGAGTGGTAACCATTTAAGATGGGATTGTAGCGTGTAGGGATCGTACGTTAAGAATATTATTTTTGCAGTTTTTGTATAAAAACTTTTTTTGGTCCAAAATAAATTAAATGTATTCCCCCAGTTGAAACAGAGTACAATTTTGTGTCATATGGTGACCTCAAAAGCTCTTGAATATCTGTCAAGGATGATCTGGAACTTAATGACTACTTTTTCTCTTGATTTAAAAAGTTTCTTATCAAATGCCTCCATGCTCATGGCAGATATTACACGATTGTTGGTATTACAATTTAACGAAAATTTAACTCCATGTTTCTACT
This sequence comes from Timema poppense, assembly GCA_902141375.1. Lineage (NCBI taxonomy): Eukaryota > Metazoa > Arthropoda > Insecta > Phasmatodea > Timematidae > Timema > Timema poppense. The sequence goes on along the minus strand of CABFOV010004545.1, from coordinate 43,321 downwards.
GGAGAAACAGACTATTTTATTTATATTGGTCAAAAAATGTTTGTCTGTAAAAAACTGCAAAAACACTGCCCTTAACTTACTTTCCCTAGACTCCCACCTTAGTACAAACAAACTAAACAACCACAGTGCATCAAGGAGGGGATTTGATCCCCAACCTCTCTGTCATTGGAAAAACAGACAAGACGAGATTGACGCTCACGTCATCGATGCAGGAAGGGTTCGTATCCGTCTTAGGTAGTGCCACGTTGGAGTTTATTGTAAAAGCACTTATTAATAATGTGTATACACCTTTAGAAATATCTGGAATATTTTATTATTTTTAATAAAAAACAACTGTTCTCTGGTAAAACAGTATAAATTAATTTTTAAAACCCACAATATTGATGACCTTCCTAAATATCTTCATGGTTATAATAAAATCAATGTTAAAACATTTATCAATATCTTACTAATTTATTTTTATAAATTACCATAGACATATTTAAAAAAATTATAGCAGTGAAATATTTTTCGGAATATATCTGACAATATTTGTTTTAACACAGAGTTGTATAGTGGCTTAATCCACCGAATGGGGATTAGAGAGTTAGCTAGAGGAAATGCTTCCACATTACCTTGGAGGGGGATGATAAACTCACAAACCTTCTCACAGTGCATCAGGCTGAGATCGGAACCTCTACTTACCCATCACCAGTCTATTGTGAGCCTGATGTCTTGGCTTGTGTGACCACAAGGATATTACATTGCAATTATAAAGTTATACGTGAGCTATTTTGTAAATTCACATATTCTTACTACACGCAAATTATCAGCGACCTAAACTTAGTTTTCATTAATTCTAATTTTAATAAGAATTACCTTTTAGAAAAAAACAAACATATATTTTACGGTCAATATTGATGAACATTTACTATATTGTTAATGTTATAGCATAGATATTTATATTATCCATCAAAAGTGACATACGTAGAGCACGTGACTTTAATTATGGATAGTGAAAGTATAAACATATAGTACCTCATATTAAAAATAGACTGTAGGTAATTTTCAAAAACAAAACATCTGGACACGTGATCTAAACGTCAAGCTCAGCTACTCTGTTTTGCTGAGGATGGGTAGGTTGAGGTTATAAACCCATCTAGTAGTACTGAGGATTTATTCCTAAACAATATCTTACTCTTTACTTAAGCGAATTTGGGTACATTTTTTATATATTCTACCTTCTTTATCTCTAGCCCATGAGTGTAGTAAAAACGCCCAAGCGATTAGTGGAACAAAAAAAATGAAAGATTGAAAAAAGATGTAGATAGACTATTACTATTAGCAACACGTATTACTACCCGTTCGGGTTATACGCACTTACGCTAATGTGAAATGGTAGGGTGATTGTGAGATGAAATGAAGGACCTAGAGTTTAACGTGGAATCCGAACCACGGTGTTTCCTCACATTCACAAGATGTCTTGTCAGAGGTGAAGGAAGGGTTTGGTAATCAGGTAAATCTGTGCCGGGACCGAGGATTGGACCCCGACCGTCAGCATAGAAGTCTGACACCTTACCCCTAGACCACCAGGTCACCTTCAGGTGGTTATAAACTCAAAATCAGACTATAGTATTTCAGTTACTAGTCAGGCTCTCTAAACCAAATCACACTCGGCGAACGTTTTCTGTAAGGAACACCCACAGTATCATCAGCTCAGGTGGTCCTAGACGTCACGTGGAATGATGCAAGAATGATGCAAGCGAAGAACATTCCGGTAAGATCACCCAAGGGCCGAGGGAGAGCGAGGAGGTAAGGTAGTGACAGAACAGCTAATGGAGGTCGAGTCACTAATCAACTCCTAACTAATTGTGTTGCAAATTACTTTCTTGCCAGCGTATTGCGTGGCCGCGAGACGGGCAGGAGAGAATGTGACCGACTGAACCACCGGGGGCGTAAATAGTACGGTGGCACGGAGAGACATGACTCTCGAGTATGTTTTTTATTAACAATAATCTATTATTATTATTATTAGCACCGCGTCCTACTACCCGTTCGGGTTATACGCACTTACGCTAATGTGTAATGGTAGGGTGATTGTGAGATGAAATGGAGGACCTACAGTTTAACGTGGAATCCGAACCACGGTGGAGGCCTGGCATTCCCCACATTCACAAGATGTCTTGTCAGAGGTGAAGGAAGGGTTTGGTAATCAGGTAAATCTATGCCGGGACCGAGGATTGAACCCCGGCCGCCAGCATAGATGTCTGACACCTTACCCCTAGGCTGCCAGGTCACCGACAAACTAGTGTAACTACCTAAGATTGTCAATAGTCCCACTAACTACCATACTACCAGGGCACCATGGGGCGATACATAGTCTGGATGAACCCCTAGCGGTGAGTATTTAGAATTCTGTAGAATTAAGTAACGCGTGGGAGTAAAGTATAAAAGGTTGTTTATATGTACTTATGTTAAAACATACTATTCTACTATACAAGTGGTTAAAGAGAACAACTTAGACTGTGACGTGGAAAGGTTCGTGATTACGAGGTACCTAGCCGATTGTATAAAGGCCCTAGTTCAACCCCGTGGGGCGGTGCCATGAGATAGAGATTTCTTTATCAAATCTCTTCTTGGGTGTTTTTAGTGAACTCTCCAGCTATATCTATTCTAAAGCAGTGGACCCTGATTTTGGTACTAAGAAAAGTTTCTAGTAGTTACTAAAGTTAATAAAACCATCTTACTATAGTTATACAACAAATTGTGTCATCTTCAGCTGTGTTCTGTCTTACGGCAGGCCCATTCCTTTGGCCAATGAATTCAGACAAACAACGTGCCCTGTCCTCTGCCTCCTACTTCAGGTCCCAGAATTTTCTTCTTCCCTTCAAGTAATAGAATATTTGAATTCTTCTTATTCTTAAGATCCTCTTTCTCTCAACCTTTCCTTATATAGCATCGTGTAGAAGACAGTTCCTCCTAAGGATGTGCCCGATTCAGTTTTGCTTTGTACCGAAAAATCACATCCAAAATGGTTCTATTCTCACCCACTCTTCTTAGGGATTCTTCAATTGTCACCCTGTCTGTCCACCTGATCTTCAAGTCTTCTCCATCACCACATTTCAAAGCTCTCCAAGTATTTATTTTCCATCTTTCTGAGAGTTAAAGTTTCATTATCATACAGCGCGATGCTCCAAATGTAGCATTTTATCAGTTTTTTCCCCTCCGAGTTACAAATTCAACTTGCTGGTCAGCATAAAACTAGTATTGTTGAAAGCTTCCTTGGACATGTCGATCCTCGACCTAGTCCCCTTGATGTGGTAGGCATACTTTTTCAGGATGAGGTATAGGTGAACTGTCCAATGCTTTCCAAATTCTACCTTCCAGTTTTTGATTTTCAGTGACTCTTAAAATTTAAATATCCATATAAATGAAAGTTATAAGTTTCATGGATTTTCTAGAAACAGGAATATTTAAAAATCTTTTTAGTGTCATTAATCTCCCATCATATATCAAATTAACATTTGCTTAAAATACTGTTTTATTTAGAAAACTAGCTCGTGATGTTTATATCAGACTACAACATCAACATCTCGATTGGATGCACGGATAAAAACCTCTAACGTGATAGCTAGCGCACGAATAATGGGGAGTTTACTGTATTCTAAACCTGCCGCGAATAAACCATCGTTTCATTTATTTTTTTCCCCGACTTTGCTGTCCCTTAGTGAAATATTCAGGCTCGTTGCTGTCATGCCTTGCATCGTCGCACGTATAAAGAGCCTGCCTGGCCGACTCTGAAGATCACGAAACATGATATGCACGTAAGAGAGGTTGGAGCCTTTTCATGGCATGAAACATCTGTTTCCTCGCTGTACGTGCGTACAGACTTCGGGGCATGGCTCAAATTCATAACTGTTTGAAGGGGCCGGTACACAAATTGTCTTCTCTTGTAAGAGAGCTATATAAAAATACACAACTGAACCAAAAACCATTACAATACGTATTGTCTTGTTTATCTTATTTTTTAAAATTATTATTAGCACCGCGTCTTACTACCCGTTCGGGTTATACGCACTTACGCTAATGTGTAATGTTAGGGTGATTGTGAGATGAAATGAAGGACCTATAGTTTAACGTGGAATCCGAACCACGGTGGAGGCCTGGCATTCCCCACATTCACAAGATGTCTTGTCAGAGGTGAAGGAAGGGTTTGGTAATCAGATAAATCTGTGCCGGGACCGAGGATTGAACCCCGGCCGCCAGCATAGAATTCTAACACCTTACCCCTTAGACCGCCAGGTCACCTATTTTGTCTTATTTTGATTGAATGTGTAATATTTTTTAAAAGAGGATGTTTTAAAAAGAAAAAGTAGTTTTTCATCCATTAACTATTCTGATATCTATCAAATAACTTTTTTTTTGTGCTCCATGTTTTTTTTAGCACCGAGTCTTACTACATATTCACTTTTATTCTAATTATTCTAGTGAGTTAGGGATTGAGGAAGGTTGAATTCAGATAAGGTGTATCAACATTTGCGTGGAGGGAGGGTGAAAAATCTTCTCTTTTTTTTTAAACCCTCAGTACAGCCGACCAGAATTCGAACCCCGATCTCCCTGTTTAGGGCAGTCTAGTTTATTTCGAGAGAGAAGCCTTCTGCTTAGATCATGTGGCCACCGAAGCAGGTCACCCTGTATAAGGAATCATTTGGGTCATTCCTATATTCACCCGATGGAGCATGGAGGAGGAAGTTATAATTATAATTTATGGGAAATATCCCACCATTTTTATAGAGGTAGAGTGAGAAACCATATAGAGGAGGAAACTAAATCCACCCGACCGGGATTCAAATTCCGATATTCCAGTCTCCGTCAATCCAGTTTAATGAGGGAATGATGCGTCATATCACGCGACAAACTATGCATGTAATGAATATAATAAACGCAAAAAAAAAACTTAATACAGTTTTTTTATTTCTACTTTAGTTTAGATTTTTATTTATTTATCATTCGTTTTCAAGCAAATCTGGAGAATTCACCTGAATTTTAACAAATTTAATTGTTTAATATGATTACATAATTTTTAATGTGATGATACTGAATGTAGTTTAAAAAAATTAGGACATAAATAGAGACAAAAAAAATACATTTCAAACAACCATCAGACAATAATTGTAAAATAAAAGTGTTTCAGACTAATTTGGTGCGTTGTTTTATTGTAAAAGTAACAACTTGTGAATGTGGGGAGTGCCAGGCCTCCACCGTGGTTTGGATTCCACGTTAAACTGTAGGTCCTCCATTTCATCTCACAATCACCCTACCATTGTACATTAGCGTAAGTGCGTATAACCCGAACGGGTAGTAAGACGCGGTGCTAATATTAATATTGTAAAAGTACGAGGTTGATGATCCTTTACTGATATAAGTAAAACCATCTAAAAAAAACTCGCAAATCGATCGTACAATCTATCACCGCCACTACACATTAAACTATTCTTTTTTTACTTTAGCTTGACACCATGGAGAGAGAATTATTGCGATTGTCAAAAAAAAAAAAATTTGAACCCAAGAATTTTAATAAACGTTGATATTTCATGACACTCTGAAGCAGAAAAAGTTGTTTTTGCGATGTCGTCTTTCTGTATAAATGTCCGTAGGTCTGTATCTAGGATTAGAGCCGAAAAAATTTTACCAATCAGGCTAAAACTTGGGGTTCAAGGTTTTCATAAGGTTTCCGAGGAGTTTTTGGAGTTAAATATCTAACCCTAAAATTAAGGGTTAATTACCGAACGGGAAAAATAAAGAAAAAATCAACTTTCGCAAAATGCGCTTTAACGATTTTGATATATATATATATATATATATATATATATATATATAGAGAGAGAGAGAGAGAGAGAGAGAGAGAGAGACCGAACATCACAAATACCCGCCTAGGTGGCGTAGTTGGCTAACCCACATGTTTTGTATTGAGGCTGCCGGGGACTGGGAGATCAAGGTTCGAATCTCGCTCGGGTGAACTGGGAGCTACCCAATTCCTAGCTCATTAGCGTAATTAGTACTTAAGCGTACAACCCAAACGGGTAGTAAGACGCGGTAATAAATAAACATTACAAATACAATTACAACTCTCATTTGCCCATGAAATAATTTTGAGGGTATTTTACATAAGAAGATATTTCCAATTTTAGTCGTGTTTCTGCAACTATATGACAAACAAACAAACAAACAAATTTATCGTTGTAAAGTTGTAGTACTATTAAATATAAACTATTTTACTTGAGAATTATTTTTATAAAAACCCATTGTTTCTGAGCTATAATAATAAGTTGATATATTTTTCATGGGAATACTTGAAATATGATTGTTATGCTCTTTGTTGAATAGGAGATCTTCCTCTTTTCTCAATTCTTTTGTAACACTGTATATTATTTAATTAATGATCTTTTGTGTAAAGTTTCTTTAACAATGTATGCTTTTTTTTTTGTTTCACAAATGTTACGGGTTTTTTATAAAATGTCTCTAGATCAAAGAGAGACAGAAAGTCTGTACGGTGCAACGTACCATTTATTTTATCGTGCGGTTTTACTGTGTGACCTCAATGCTGGATAAAGGCCCAGTCTACAACCAACATACCCGCTTGTCGGACTCGCAACTACGCAATCGCAAATGCACTCGTAATTACGCTTTTATTAAATACAAAATAGACTGTCTACAATGAAAAGTCGTAAAACGTAATTTCAACCAATAGGAACAAACATCAATGATGACTATAAAAGTCAAATTCATATTAATGTTTTCAAATAAGAAATACATATTTAAATGGTTAAATACACATGATTTTAATTGAAAAGCCAGTATTATTTACTATACATTTCCAAGCATTTTTGTCATAGACCAAATAACTTCAAACTATTTGATTTTAGTAGTCCATCCATATTTGTTTTTTGATTGGCTGAACGCAAGCCAACGCAACTACATAAACGCAAGAGATGGACAATCTTCATCTCCTCCCGAAAAGTGGGTCTGACATACGATTGTGTTTGCGTAAGCTATTGTGGACAGACAAGATTACGTTATTGCGTAGTTGCGAGTCCGACGAGCGGGTGCGTTTGGTTGTAGACGGGCCATAAGAATCTGATGCGTCGTTAAGCTTCCTTGAGGGAGGGTCTCGTGCGGCTCCCGCCATCCTCCTAATAGTTACAAATAAAGTCCGATAATCCGGCACACTCGGGAAATCGTCAATGCCTGATTACCAAATGTACCAGATTATCGGACTATAACTGAGTAATACGGTAAAAAAAATGTAGGTGTTACATGGTTGCGTTTCATTAGACAACATTTTAAAGAACTTAGACACACAATAATTACGAACAAGCTATAGCACAGAACGACTCACAATCTCACCAATGGAAGCAAGGACTGGTTGGTAGATGAATGGCGCTGGTGTGAAGCCAAAATATGAATGTGGAAGGTGGCTAAGCGTGTTGAACTATCGTATCTGGTGTGCCAAACTGTAACATTACGTTGAATAATGTTACAATAGGACCCCATCCACATAATGAAGTTAACACATATATCGCAGTAGATCATACTACCCGCTCCCATAAAAACAACTCTATTAGGATCCCTACAATGGTAATCTTCTCTGTTGTAGTTCACGTAGGTTAATAAGACATGATAAAACAATGCTGTACAATATATGTCACTACCTAATCCAATTCAATGTTAATAGTTTGTTCGTGTAGTTACCAAACGAATCTGCTTACACTAGTAACCTGCAAGGCTGGTCTACACCTGGCGTCCTAAAACGACGAGTGGATCAAGCGAGATACGATGTGTCAACAAGACGTCCCGGCACCCCGATTCTACTGGCGAGTAATGAGCCGGGCAGCTTTGAAGTCAACTAGAGGATAACTATTCACCTGGCCTCTGATGGTGGGAAGAGAAACCATCTTCAAAACATCGGATGATTGAAGAAATTGGCTGATATTGCGATGGAGCAGCATAAACAATGGTGTACGTGATTGTTGGAAGACATCGTTGACGTTACCTAGCGTGTGTTTTGGTTCTCCCACCTCCCCTCCTGTTCAACGAAACTCCTATATAAATGGCTACGCCAGAATGCCTAATAGACTATCATATCATCTACGATCGACGACGGACCATTGTCATAGACCTGGACAATAGCTGGATAAACTTGTATAATGTATCGAAATCGTAACTCTATCGATTCGTAATATGGACTCTAATTTATTTTCATCTCTTAAATTTTTGTATATAAAACTTTAATATTCTGTGTCTAAAACTAACTATCTTATTATGATCGTTCTATATAATACAAAACTCTACATTTTGTATGTCGCCACTTGGGCGCTAGAGTCTTTGTGTAATATTCATTCTCTTAGATATCCACTATTATTGATTGATTCAAAGTTTGTGCGAGTTAAAATTAATATGTTTGAAATTGTGGATAATGTGTATTTATGTTTTCTAATCATCGAGGTAACATTTCTTATTTAGTTTACATATTGAATTATCACAAAGTAAAGTAACTACTATTATTATTATTGTATTAAAGATGACTTTAATTAACCTTTGCACATTTAAATATATTTTTCTAAAGTATGTCCTATTAAGACATTTGAAGTATTATTTATCGAGGGAATTATTGTTTAGGTTCCTTAATTCTGAGTCAGGATCAGATAGTCCCGGGGTAGTTTGACTATAGTCTGTTAGCCAAACTCTCGCGTTATGTAAACTCCGTTTTATTATATTTTCAAAGTTAAAAGTAACGTAATATATATCTTCGTTCTCTGTGAATGGCGAAACCTTTGTAACCGTTTCAAGGTGTCCATTAACCCCTTATAATGTTCTATTGTGCTAAAATTCAATACATAATGTTGTTGTGTCTCATATAGACTGGACCGTCAGAAGAATGATTGGATTTGAAGTTTCTCTATTGTAAACCTGCGCAACTTTAAGGATACAAAGTTGTTGTCATTAATTTTAATTTTCAACATAACTCATTATGATGTAATGAGACCGTGTACTGTTATCTGCGCTCTTGTTATTAATTTGAATAAACAGCTCATATTGTTGCTTTTACCTATTTCTAATCATTTCCCTGTAACTTGTTCCTTAGATTCACTCTTTATTATATTCACGATCGGTAATAAGAGGACTCAGAGAGGGTCCAACAACGGTCGGTAATAAGAGGACTCAGAGAGGGTGCAGCAACGGTCGGTAATAAGAGGACTCAGAGAGGGTGCAACAACGGTCGGTAATAAGAGGACTCAGAGAGGGTGCAACAACGGTCGGTAATAAGAGGACTCAGAGAGGGTGCAACAACGGTCGGTAATAAGAGGACTCAGAGAGGGTGCAACAACGGTCGGTAATAAGAGGACTCAGAGAGGGTGCAACAACGGTCGGTAATAAGAGGACTCAGAGAGGGTGCAACAACGGTCGGTAATAAGAGGACTCAGAGAGGGTGCAACAACGGTCGGTAATAAGAGGACTCAGAGAGGGTGCAACAACGGTCGGTAATAAGAGGACTCAGAGAGGGTGCAACAACGGTCGGTAATAAGAGGACTCAGAGAGGGTGCAACAACGGTCGGTAATAAGAGGACTCAGAGAGGGTGCGACAACGGTCGGTAATAAGAGGACTCAGAGAGGGTGCAACAAAACCATTGGGAGCTGGATTATCCGACTTTTACTGTACTTTACTCTTAAGATAGACACGTCACTCAGCATCTGGCCATTAATTTATCACTGGGAAAGGGAAAACCTGCATTCCATCAATAATACATTGTTTAGCCATGTCAGGAATGGAACTCGGGACCCTAGATTTAGTGGGCAGACACGCACACTAACTACTGAGCTTGATCCGAGCTGAATCTTGATTTAATGTTACTGGTGTGGAGATTTGAAAGAGCTTCAGACTGGCTTTGAGTTTCCAACCACTTTGATAACATCTAGCACGCGTCCGTGGACACGCAGACTAATCTAGAGGTGCTGGGTTTGATTCCCAGTGATACCATAGGTACTTTTCCCGAAAGGGGAACTGTTCCTATGTGCACCATGGTCTGGTTAGTCAGGCCTAAGTTAGGTTTAAGATTTACACTGGCTCCCACACCTTCATAATCACAATCATCACATCATCTAATTGAATTATTATTATTATTATTATTATTATTATTATTATTAGCACCGCGTCTTACTACCCGTTCGGGTTATACGCACTTACGCTAATGTGTAATGGTAGTGTGATTGTGAGATGAAATGGAGGACTTACAGTTTAACGTGGAATCCGAACCACGGTGGAGATCTGGCACTCCCCACATTCACAAGATGTCTTATCAAAGGTGAGGGAAGGGTTTGGTAATCAGATAAATCTGTGCCGGGACCGAGGATTGAACCCCGGCCGCCAGCACAGAAGTCTGACACCTTACCCCCTAGACCACCAGGTCACCATCTAATTGAAGGTATGACATGTAACAACCAACAAGGTACACCCTGGGCAACGTTCTGTTTCAACAGAGAGGCTAAAAGTCTACATGCACGACAGCCAAAATTAGTACTGCATCCCTTGTGGTCAAATAGGCCATACGCTAAAACAAAACACAAAACAGGTAAAAAAAAAAAAGCCGAAGCCTGATAGCCTGAAGGATTAGTAAGACTTGTAGCCAAAATTTCGATAAAATATGAAGAATGCATTCGATAGCAACTAAATAATGTAAACAAGAATTATTACTTTATTATGTCGATTATGTAATGTACATGGATTAAGAGGATTACCAAATTTCAGTAAATGGCATTACCTCTTGCAAATCAAAAACCGTAAGCCAAACTAATCTCTATTTATTTTATTTGGTAATTCGGTAAATGTGCACTTCCTTCAAACCCGCAAAAGAGTAGAAAAAATTAGTTTTGTACAGGTTACCAAAATATAATGGGACTACAAAATTATGTTGTTACGATCAAACTAATTTTGTGGTTGACATTAAATTTGTTGTAACTTGTACAAAACTGTTTTTTTCTGTGTGCTTTCTTGATCAGACCATAGTGAAACCCATAAATATAAGATGGTAAACCTTCACCGTACTTTAATAATGAATGAACAAGTCTTGAGAGACTTTAACGTATGTCTAAGCAATGAGCATTAATAACCTTTTGCTAATTTTTTATTGGTGCGTCCAATTTAACTGTTGACAAAATATTTCCAGTCGTCATTTATTTACTAGGTTAAAAGAATACTATAATGCATTAAATAATCAATCACATTCAATGTGGACTAAAAAAAAGAGGAAAGAACTAACATCATTTGACTATCGTTATTTAAACTCCTGTCCCTAAATTATTGAGCTATCTAGTAGGAATGCGCATTCTAAAACTTCAGAAAAATGATTGGCTGCATTGTAAATGCAGAACTACCTTGTGTATTTATCCTTGAACAGTTAACATGAAAGTAACATATTTACAAAATAGTTACCCGCCTCGGTTGCGTAGTTAGCTAACGCGCTTGTCGTGTTGAGATCGACTGCTGAGGACGGGGAGATCAAGGTTCGAATCTCGGTCGGGTGAACTGGGGGTGGTTTTTCATAAATGGTTTTCCACTCTCCCTTTAGAGTAATTAGTACTTAAAGCGTATAACCCGAACGGGTAGTAAGACGCGGTGCTAAATATTATTATTATTATTATTACAAAATAGTTATAAAAAAAAAGGATAGACTAGCCCCTTGCAGTAACTCATTCCAGCATTCAAGATGATCTGTTTGTTTTTTTGGTTTGTTTTTTTATAATAGGATGGACCACCCCGACTGCAGGAGATGGCACCCCGCGGAGTTCTCTTATCACTTTACCGAGCCGCCACCTAGATCAACGCACAGCCTCTCAACTGTTACCGCCATCACAAACAATCGCAGTTGGTCTCTGAAGGTCGACCATCAATCTCTTACCCACTAAGTATATAACTGAGCGTGGAGCAAGTATTCAATTATTTAAATGTGGGGAGATTTTGGTTTTGGTTAGCGTACTGCGTCTTTCTTCCCGTTCGGGTTACACCCATATTTACTCTAATGGGGTAGGTGTGAAGAAGTTTGAAGAACTATTGGGGCTATACCCACGTTCACTGGGAGGAAGGGGGGGGGGAGAACATTTAGGAAAAACTATCCTAAGTACACACGAATGGGAATCGCATCCGATCTATAGTAGCCCCATGGCTTCTTTGGTGCTGACTGACAGCTCACAGCTGACTTCTGACAGTCAACATTTAGGTATATAAATAAATTTTGACCATCAGAAGTGACAGCTGCTAAACACATGTTTTTGCAGATCATATGGTTCAGCGCAGGGATACACAATTTTGTCTAGTAACTTTTCAAAGCTTTTAGCTATCAGCTGTGAGCTGTCAGTCAGAACCAAAGAAGCCATGGGGCTACTGTACCCGTCATCAGCAGTCCAGTACATTGCGAGATTGGCGCCTCAAACCATGCGGCCCCTGAAATGGGTTGGGCTGTTGTGTTTAATCTTCCAATAGATAGAAATTATTCACAAATATCCGACACATTGGCTAAGCGTTCAGACAAACAAATTTTATACGAGAGTCTATTTAAGTTCGATTCCAAAAAAATGTTCTGTGGTAGGCGAGGCCACCAAAATGTAGTTGGCGATTCATTCCTTTTAGGCAAGAAGGTTCGTTAAATTAATAATTAAAAAATTCATTCCTTTCATATTGTCCCCCTAGGGTTCCCTAAGTAATTTACAACCTTAGAAGGACGTATACAAATAATAAACAAGACGTGTGTGTGTGTGTGTGTGTGTGTGTGAATGGTCTCCATAACGTTCGTGTTAATGGGTTGAAACGATTGTAAACGAAGACACCGACTGTTGAAAATGTTCACGGTGTCTTCTTATTCGCACAGTGATTCATGTCCCTTGCCCGTCAACACACCACTAATTTTTCAAGTCAGTCCCGTCACCCGGTTGACCCCTGACCTAATAGAGTCGGTTTACAATGTTCACGGCCCTCCCTTGTCCAGAACCTCCGTGGATCCCGGTTACACCTCCTGCCAAGTACTCAATTGGACGACGTTTCTAGTTTAGTTAGTCAGGCCTCCACCGTGGTTCGGATCCCACGTTAAACTGTAGGTCCACATCTCATCTCACAGTCACCCTACCATTACACATTAGCGTAAGTGCGTATAACCCGAACGGGTAGTAAGACGCGGTGCTAATAATAATAATAA
>CABFOV010004545.1:9190-20603 GCA_902141375.1 Timema poppense | reverse complement strand
CCCCCCCTTTCCGACCAAGCGTGATGATGTGATCCTAACGTCTCGGACCTCTTGGATACCATTGTCGGTAGCACAAGTCCCTCTTCTTTTGTTAAACTTGGTAAGCAAAAAAAAGGTACAAACGAGTTTCTTTGTCTCGATAGCAGTTTACATCTGCGTCTGTTGCATTTACATCTGCAATTGTTTTACGCTTCGTCAAATCGTGTATTAGAAACATTGGCACGTGCAAGACGCACACAAGTAAAATGAATCCTCCTGAGATAAAGACAGAAGCCTTTACAACACCCGTATAGAACGAAATTACCAAACACTTCATCCCTCAACTTGAGTCTTTAATATGACACATCAGCTCGACGGCCTATGTAACCAGCGTCACCAAAAAACAATAGGGCAAAGTTCGTGACACCAATAAAAATTAGGTTCAGTTGACACCGCATCACAGAACTTGAATGAGAAGAATGCGCATTACGTTAATTTATTCTGTAAACAATTGGTTCCATGCTGGTTTTCTAATCTAAACATGTGTATGAGGTTATGTTATTTTCTTCCTAGTTGGTAGACTTGCATGCGCTGAAAGAGAAATGTTAGATGAACAAGTGGGTGGTACCTATGAGACTTTTATATGGGGGTGGTAGGGCATAAGAGTTACATAAACTGTGCTGCTATTAAACTTGTTTTGCAGTTTTTAAACTTAGTTACTAGTGGCATATACATGCTATATAAATGCTATATTCAGCCTAGGTCAATAATTCATTGAGTGATTTATGTATGTAAAGATAATATATACTTCTTGTTTTATCTGGAGCAGTATTTCAAAACCTTTATCCAACAACGTCACATTAAATATGTTTTGAAACCTCACCACATCCTAAAATAATATGTTTTAAAACCTCGCTGCACCCTAAAGTATTACGTTTTTAAACCTCGCTGCAAACTAAAATATGTTTTAAAACTCGCTGCAACCTAAGGTATTATGTTTTTAAAACTCGCTGCACCCTAGGGTATTATGTTTTTAAACCTCGCTGCACCCCAAGTTATTATGTTTTTAAACCTCGCTGAAAACTAAAATATGTTTTAATACCTCGCTGCACCCTAAAATAATATGTTTTTAAACCTCACTGCACCCTAAGGTATTACGTTTTAAACCTCGCTGCACCCTAAGGTATTACGTTTTTAAACCTCGCTGCAAACTAAAATATGTTTTAAAACTCACTGCACCCTAAGGTATTATGTTTTTAAACCTCGCTGCAAACTAAAATATGTTTTAAAACCTCGCTGCACCCTAAAATAATATGTTTTTAAACCTTACTGCACCCTAAGGTATTATGTTTTTAACCTTCACTGCACCCTAAGGTATTATGTTTTTAAACCTCACTGCACCCTAAGGTATTATGTTTTTAAACCTCGCTGCCCACTAATACGTGTTTTAAAACCTCGCTGCACCCTAAGGTATTATGTTTTTAAACCTCACTGCACCCTAAGGTATTATGTTTTTAAACCTCACTGCACCCTAAGGTATTATGTTTTAAAACCTCGCTGCCCACTAATACATGTTTTAAAACCTCACTGCACCCTAAGGTATTATGTTTTAAAACCTCGCTGCCCACTAATACGTGTTTTAAAACCTCACTGCACCCTAAGGTATTATGTTTTTAAACCTCGCTTTCCACTAATACGTGTTTTAAAACCTCGCGACACACTAACATATAAAAGGTATTTAGTTTAGTTCTAAAACTATTTTTCTACTGTTCTGCTCGGCGTCAGAAAGAGGAAGGTAGATTAACGTGGAGGGATACTGGAAAACAATTTAGAAAAAAACTTAGCTCAGGTCACCTGGTTCAATATTTCAAGTTCAAACCTCTCCTAAACCAATTAATTTATTATATTTAGACCCTGGCACCTAAGTTAGACCATGAAGCCCTCATCTTGTGTTTGTCGGAGGGGTAAAAAAAGGGAAGAGGAAACACTCCCAGTGCACCTAGACAGAGGATTGAACCTCGGCCTCTCGGCTCAAAGCTAATCACACTAGCTCATACCTAGCTCTCTCGTCGTGTTTTATTGAAGTATACCCCAGGAGATGTCGTGTATTTATAGCCCCCAATTTACCTGATTGGCAGCATTACTGCTTTGATTTAATAGTGCCTTGCAGAATTGACTCTTCTGATTTGAATAATCGATGTGAAACTTACAAACGTAAGATTATATCAGCACACACGATGAGCAAACTAGCTTTACAAGGACAGTGCACTTAAACACTAGATATTAACATAAGAGAAACACATTTATTTTAGGTCTTTGAAACCTAACATATAAGGGAAATGTGAAAAATCTATAGTTCTATTTATAATGAACTCTTGAAAATTTGTTGTTGTTTTTGTTGTGGATATACCCTTTTTTTTAGCTTGAGAGTACACTACGTTTACCCGTAAAAATGGCAAAATTACTTAGATGGGTTACACTATGGTGAAGCTTATGATACAGTGCCATAGTGTAATAAGTCAAGGTAAGACTGCTACCCATCAGGTAAAATGGAATGTATTGTACATATAATATTTATTATTATTATTAGCATCGCGTCTTACTACACGTTCGGGTTGTACGCACTTACGCTAATGTGTGATGGTAGGGTGATTGTGAGATGAAATGGAGGACCTACAGTTTAACGTGGAATCCAAACCACGGTGGAGGCCTGGCATTCCCCACATTCACAAGATGTCTTGTCAGAGGTGAAGGAAGGTTTTGGTAATCAGGTAATCTTTGCCGGGACCGAGGATTGAATCCCGGCCGCCAGCATAGAAGTCTGAAACCTTACCCCTAGACCGCCAGGTCACCCATATAATATTTGCTATAGTTACGATTTCATTAAAAGTTTTGTTTTTGTTTGAAAACCTTTTTATGAGGTAGTTTTCATAGGTGTCTCTACTAGTGCGCTGGTAGGTAAAACCTTTTTTTAAATACATTTTTTGCGGTAAACATTGATATAATTTTAATTTTTAATATATTATTTAGTAGCATAGTTGTTAATTGTACAGGGTGGCCCCAAAAAACAGGTAATTGAAATTATTTTATATCTATGCAGTACTTTATTGAAGAAAGTTTCTGGGCTGTTGAACACTATTTTCACAGCTCTGGTGCTGGAAGGAATAATAGACCATCGGCTAAAAAATCAAGGCTTGCCAAAATGGGCCCATTCCGAAAGAATTCATACAGGTTTTTTCTTGTGGGCCCACTTAAAAAAAATCTATTTGATGTGCTAAGCTGTTGATTTAAAAAAAAAAAAATTCAAACTTTCCTATGTTTTCTGTACTTTAAAATTACATAATCATAATATTATAAGCAGCTAAAGTGTGCACTCATTGGTAAATGAACGGGAAGTTAGTCATTCAGCTGGATACAACATAAGGGGATTCCCCTCTGTAGCCAGAGTTGAAGGCGAAGCAGTATTGTGGCAGAGGATTCCCCCTTCCAACTAGATAACTGAAGTTGATTGATTAAGTATTATTATGTTTGCATTAGATTTTCTTCTCTAGCTATAATACTGATTGGTTCAACAGTATGTACACTAGCCCCATGGCTTCTTTGGTGCTGACTGACAGCTCGCAGCTGACTTCTGACAGTCAACATTTAGGTATATACCTATATTTTGACGGTCAGAAGCGACAGCTGCTAAACACATGTTTTTGCAGATCATATGGTTCGGCGTAGGGATACGTAATTTGGTCTGGTAACTTTTCGAAGCCGTCAGTCAGCACCAAAGAAGGTGTGTATTATAACCTCATAGCTTATGCAGTGAAGTTGTAACTGAGAAAGTTTATATAGTAAATACAAATTAGATAACAACAAGGAAAGAATATATAAAGCTGATGAAAATTTATATACATTTACATACATCAAAAATACAAAATAGGCCTAATGTGTTTTGACTATATATGTTGTTATAAAATCTATTAAGTATTTTAGTAGTTATATAAAAACATAAAAGAATACGAAAGTTTGCTATAATATGATTCAATTATGAACCAAAAAAATATTAATAATGACCGAAAAATTATTTTTGTCATCTTTTATAAAACATATTATTTTTCCCGAATATTTTGTAAAACTTAAAACTTATTGTTCAAACAAATTAAGTGCTAACAATTTTTAATGCCTTTGAAGTTTAATAAAAATGCATTTACAAATGTAATTTTTAACTTACACTTACTTAACTCTTTGCACAAAGTATCTGAGGTTTCACTGATGAACTATCAAATTAAACACAACATTTATATTGAGGTCAAAGTTTAAGTTTCCTGAAAAAAAACCCACATTAGAATCCAATGAAACTCAAAAAAAATCCTTCTTGTTTTTTAGGAAAAACTGTCAAGCTGTTTTTTTTATTATTGTTTTTTCTAACCCTGGTAGTGCAAAGTTTGATGGATAGTTTTGATGAGATTTCATAAACCATCGCCACCGAAGAAAACAATTATCTCCAAAATTGGTTGTGGTTTGACGAATGTCATGTGGTACTCAGTGGACATGTTAATATGTAGAATTGTCTTTTCCCCGGCTGGGAAAAACGGATGAATATGAACAGAGACTATTACATTTTGAAAAAGTAACAGTATGGTATGCTATGCTCAGCCACGCCATCATTAATCCATGTTTCATTGAAGATTAAGACGGCAACACGAACAACGTCACTGTATAAGTGTAAAGAGATCAAGTTATTGTAGACTTCCATGCGGATATTGGCAACATTTTTTGAGCTAAACAAGCATGACATAAACAAGCAAGTTTTTCAACAAGATAGTACTACCAGCCATACTAATCGAGGGAATTGAAACCTACTGTAAAATATGTTTCCCGACCGGTTGATTTCTAGAGTTACAGTAATTCCAAGCCCTGCACAAAGTCCTGACCTGTTAGTGTGTGATGAGTTTTTGTGTGGATCGTTGTGTAGCATTAGCCGCAAGATAACCACAACCAAAACAAATACAATGGACTTACCCAATTGTACCGACACCAACTGCTGCTGGCTCAACTACACGCACAACCGGCCCACAGAAACAAAGCCACCCGAACAAGACGCCTAACCAATCTATACTGAGAGCCGCGCCCATTCAAACTCTCAACAACAACTCCCCCCAAGGTGTTCGATTGGAAAGAATAAACTCTTCGCCAGTGCCAAAGTTCCGCTTCCACGGCCGTCTAGGCGCTCGTATAACATCCCCCTCCTTGTTTATGTTCTTTGGTTCCCCCGCCCCCTAGTCATCCCATTGTTCCGTGTTCTGTGGACTGTGTTTTACCGTATAAAAGAGTGATCGTGTGAGTGAAGTGCCACTCTAGGACTTACTATGGTAATCGCTTGAGCGAGCGAAGGCGTCGGAAATAAACAATGTAAGCTAAATTCTTTTTCGGCGTAACCTTTAATGTTTTAAAACTCTCTTTCGGCACTTAGAAATTATTTCGAATGTCAATGAACTTAAAACTTTGAACTTTAAAAGAATATGGAATATCTAATGATATTGATTATGATTCTTTTGCGCTTGCAATTATTTCAACTATTAACGGACTTAAACGTTGAAATTTAACAGAATATGGAATATCTAATGATATTGTTTATATTTCTTAAACTTTGAACTTTGCACTTAGTTATTATGTCAAAGATTGGTAGACTTAAAACTTTGAAATTTAACAGAATATGGAATATCTAATGATATTGTTTATATTTCTTAAACTTTGAACTTTGCACTTAGTTATTATGTCAAAGATTGGTGGACTTAAAAATTTTGAACTTTAACAGAATATGGAATACTTAATGATATTGTTTATATTTCTTTTGCACTTGTATTTATTTCGAATAGTAATGGACTTAAATTTTGAACTTTGCACTTAGTATTTATGTCAAATATTAATGGACTTAAGCTTTGAAGTTGAACTAAAGTGGAATATCTGATGAAAATAATATTTATATGTACTAAATATTTACTCCGAGTGTAACATGCTTAAACTTTGCGCTCTAACTAGTAAGCATGTATATAGAAATGTTGTTAATATTATTACTCCTTGTGAGACATAAGGTTTATCTTTATCATATTGAACTTTAAAGTTTTTAGGTACCGTCTATAGAGTAGTTCTATTAATATTTAACTTTAATGAACTTAACGTACCTGGCGCCATTAGAGCATATAATAGGTCAAGTGATAGCCGCCTTAACAACTAAGTTATAGTTGGTAATTTGTTATGTGTTTACAAATTAAATATGGATTTATCTAACTTACGCCTACATAATGTTAGGGTTAAGTATATTTTCCCTTTTTACGGGACGGAGAAATGATAGTATACTGGTATAAAGTAATTGTAAATATTTTTGTAATGAACATTGGCAACTAGGCTGAGGTTAAATTGAGGAATCATTAATTGTTGTTTTTGCCTAACTTCTATTTTTGTTAGTATGATCAGTGACGGTAACCATATATACATTTGGCGCTCTTCATATGAGGCCATGCTACTAAGATTGAAAGATATTGTATACACTATTTTTTCTTGTGATTATTTATTTAAATCAATTGTTGTTCATATATTTTTTTGAATATTTAATAAACAACTCTTGTCGATAGTTTTTGTACTTACCCCTTTTCACATTCATCCTTAGGTAAAATATGCTAGCTAAATTGTTGTGTGGTAATCGAATCAGAGGTATAGTTACGTTCTTGTTTATTGTTATATATTGTTGAGGTTGGCCGTGGGGACGAGTCCGCAATAGTTCCTAATTGCGTGCACTGGGTATTGTTTATTGTTTATCCCAGCTTTTTCTGCATTTTTTTACTTACCTAGCACACTCTTTCATTTTGCTGACTTATTATTAATTATTTTTTTGTATTTGAACCCTCTAGGTTAGGCGTTAGGGTAGAATTGAAAGATCAGTGCTTCAGAACCATTCTACGCAGTCTTCTCTTCGTGAGAACATTGTTACAGTTCTGCAGGATACAACAATAGTACAGTTTGTTGCTGTGGTTACTAGCATTACCGAACGTATACAGCTCTTCATAAACAATGGTTGAAGACATTTATAACACATAGTGGTTCGATAAGTGTTTTGATGTGTGTTAAATGTCATTAAATCATTTCGGGTGACCGAGTGGTTAAGGTGTCGGACTTTTGTGCTGGGGGATCCGAGGTTCAATCTGGTGGTCTAGGGTTAAGGTGTCGCACTTCTGTGCTGGGGGTCTGGGGTTCAATCCTCGGTCCCGGCACAGATTTATCTGATTACCAAACCCTTCCTTCACCTCTGACAAGACATCTTGTGAATGTGGGGAATGCCAGGCCTCCACCGTGGTACGGATTCCACGTTAAACTGTAGGTCCTCCATTTCATCTCACAATCACCCTACCATTACACATTAGTGTAAGTGCGTACAACCCGAACGGGTAGTAGGAAGAAGTAGTTCTAGTAATAATAGTAATAATCAAATCATTTCGGTTACTTTTTTTTCTACTTGTATCTATAAGATCACATAAATTGACGTATAAATGTATGAAAATTGTTTAAAGTAGCATTTTAAATATCAAATAAGTTCCTTCCTATCTGAATAAATCTATCAGTGTCTTAAATATATATTTTAGTTGTAATTCAAGCGCCTGTAGCTTTTAGCAGTATGCAACCGGGAAACCGTTCAAGTTTGACGGGTCGTCTGTAGAATGGTCTCGCTAGGGGCTAGTACAGTAGCCCCATGGCTTCTTTGGTGCTGACTGACAGCTCACAGCTGTACTTCTGACAGTCAACATTTTGGTATATACCTAAATGTTGACTGTCAGAAGTGACAGCTGCTAAACACATGTTTTTGCAGATTATATGGTTCAGCGTAGGGATACATCATTGGGTCTGGTAACTTTTCAAAGCCGCCAGCTGTCAGCTGTGAGCTGTCAGTCAGCACCAAAGAAGCCATGGGGCTACTGTAGATAGAACATAATTTGTTCTGGTAAGAATACGGCAGGGAAAAAAATATATAATCCATACAAAAGTTTTAAAAAAAATCATAATTTTTGTAACTCACAGGATGAAATCTGCAGCTGTTTATTTACAATAAAAGTATCAATACCTACAAAATTACACTTTTTTTTTTCACAGAGTCTTACCTACTCGTCTGGGTTATGGGAATTCTAACTACGTATAAGGAATAGGAATAAGAGAGTCAGAATTTGTATCTGCTTCGGTGCCTGCATGGTCTAAGGCGTCAATTGTGAACTACTGATGACAGGGGTTCGAATCCCGATCGGGTGTACTAAGGGTGCTTTTTTCCTAAATGGTTTTTCATTCTCTCTCCACTCATATTCGTGCACAATTCAATCTTCCTTATCGCTAACTCACTAACTTAATTAGTGTATATACGAATAATCTGAACAGTAGTAAAACATGGTGCTAAAAAAGTTGGAATTTAAAATAAATTTACCCACAATTTCGCGGAATGGGAGTGGATAACCATCTGTTTAACTCTCACAGCTAATTAAAATTCTGATCTTTCTCATTATTGGCAAACCATATAGTATGAGCTTGGCGGTAAGTCTGCATGCGCACCAATGAAGGTAAAAGGCATAGCAAGTCTGTCATCCAATTTCTTTAAGTTTACATAAATTTATCCGAAAAGAAAATTGTATTCTTGGAATTGTTTTCACACTTCAGTTTTCGAATGTTTGGTTGAGTAAAAACTGTTAAAAGGGAAACTCGGCCTATTTGGGAAGCATACATTTCACTTTGTGGGGTGTGCGTGTAGAACCTACTCTAAATTTGAAAACATGTCTCCAAAAGGCGTATAAAGGGGGGATTTAATGATGGAGATGTCTGTACCTTTCATTGGGTCCTTTAAGTCAGCCTCTTAGGCCTGTAGTGAGTCCTAAGAGGGGGGGGGGAGGCCTTTAAGGTGAAGGGGATGGAAGTATTCTCAAAGAGCCATAAACCCTATTATTACCGGCATAAAAACCAGAAGTTGTTTCTTTTTTTTTTAAAAAGAGAGAGAAGCTTCGGGTTTCTTTGTGAGTAATGTAAAAGAAGGTCATGTAGGACCGAGAATTATAACAGGAATTTTTTTTTTAAGGAAGAGGAGACACAGGATTTTTTTTGAAAAGGGGACTAACGGACTGAATAGTTATGACAGCTCATTAGCTCTTTGAAGTAGGTCATAAGGTATCAACCCTTTTTTTTCTTTGTATGGAAAAATAATAATAATATAATGTCCAAGTTTTGGGGCTTCTTGAGGAAGAACCTTAGAGGAAGGTTTTTCACTAATTGGATAGTCAACGACTCGTGTCGTAAATTATCTAAGAATTAATAAACATTGTTCATGTTTTTTTTTGTTTTTATTGTTTGAATACTGTAAGGTGGATTATGGCTGCCCTTTAGTTCCACTCTACCCCCTCCTTACTCCTCCCACCAACATCATTCTAAAAACATGTATTGATGAATTTAACCATTCAAATATTGAGAAATGAAAAAAGAAAACAGACTTAACGAGCTGGGTTCTCATTCAGAATGACATGACCATGAAAGAAACACTAAGAACATAGACACTTTTTTTTTTTAATATTGGTTGTACTTCCGAGATATTGAAGTATTTATTCTCGTTTTCTCTTTCTACGCTGATAACAAATGACACAAAAGTCAAAAACTTATTAATATTGTGCTTATTTGAGTACAGAAAATTAATTTATTGGGAAGGCCAGGGAACCAGTCGGTTTTTTTTTATTTTTTATTTAGCACTGAATCTTGTTAATCGTTCGGGTTGGACGCATAAGTTACAGTTGCATTAATGTGTTAGGGACGAGGAAGATTTAGCTTTGAGGAAGTGTTCCCAAATTTCCGTGAAAGTGAGGGGGAAATTCATTTTGGGAAACCACCCTTATTTAGAGATGACATTTTCAGGGAAAAATTATTCAGTGGCTGCGGGTCACAGGGGTGAAGAAGGGGTAGATAGGAAGCATGGATGTTAGGGAGGGGGACAAATTTTGCGCCAACCTTAAAATTTATTTTAAAAATAATAATAATTATTATTATTATTAGCACCGCGTCTTACTACCAGTTCGGGTTATACGTACTTACGCTAATGTGTAATGGTAGGGTTATTGTGAGATGAAATGAAGGACCTACAGTTTAACGTGGAATCCGAACCACGGTGGAGGCCTGGCATTCCCTACATTCACAAGATGTCTTGTCAGAGGTGAAGGAAGGGTTTGGTAATCAGATAAATCTTTGCCGGGACCGAGGATTGAACCCCGGCCGCCCGCAAAGAAGTCTGACACCTTACCCCTAGACCGCCAGGTCACCCTTTATTTTAATTAACTTACTCATGATAAAAAAAATTGAAATATGATTTATGAACAAAGCGGATCTACAAAGGCTTGCATTCATTTATTTATTTACTACTTTTTTAGCACCACGTCTTACCAAACATCCGGGTTATACGCCTATGTACTAATCACGCTAATGTGTTAGGGATGAGTAAGATTTAAATTAGAGGAATTGCAGTGGCATTTGCGTGGAGTGAGAGTGGAAACATTTAGAAAAACCCTCCCTTGGTGCACCCGACTGGGATCGAGCACCGATCTCCCTGTCTTTGGCAGTCTAGTCTATTTCAATAGTAGCGCGTTAGTCCGTGTGTCTACCGAAGCTCGTTTGATGATGTTTCTGGTGTTAACGCCCCTAGGAGAAATTAATCTAAAGTATAAACGTTGACATTTAAATATCTATATCTCGATTACATTAGTTCCGTTTACTCGGTTGAAATTATTTTACAGAAATAATAATTGAAAATTTTTCCGTCTCACCTATCCTTATTACACCCGACTGGGAATAGAACCACGATATCCCCGTCATTGACATTCCAATTTATTGCAGGGGGGACGCCTTTGTCGATATTATCCCCGAAGCGTAACAGTAAATTATTAGTCACATGATAGTGATCATAATATGTAGAGTAGACATGTCATGGAGAAAGATTTATTCGAATCATAAAAAAAGGTAATAGTTTAATAGCACGTGCTTATGTACACCTTATGACTCATACTGGTAGTCACGTGATCTAGGTCTTCAGGCTTGCAATAGACCAGGTTGCTGGTAACAGATAGGTCGAGGTTCGAGTCTCTACCAGGTGTACTGGGGTAAAGAGGTAGCTCAACCCATGTGAATTATCATTTGGATTGTATTAATCATCGCTAATGAGGATGCAGTTACTATTAGGTTGCCCTGAGAGCATTTGTCTCTTAGAATAAGTCATTGATAACTTTTAATCTTTTTTTTTTTAGCACCGCGTCTTACTAACCGTTCGGGTTATACGCTTTAAGAACTAATTACGCTAATGGATTAAGAATTGGGCAGGTTGAATTAGAGGAAGTGAACCCGCATTTGCGTGTAGGGAGAGTGGAAAACCATCTAGGAA